>JAVJIF010008664.1:0-110000 GCA_038442645.1 Agave tequilana
TGGGAGATTAGTACGGGAATGGAGTAGTCATGTCTTCTAGGGTTTGTGCTGATTGTCCAGTGGAACTTTGTGATAAGACCTTGGCCATAGATATGCTCGTGCTAGACACTAAAGGGTACGACGTAATCTTAGGCATGACCTGGCTCAGTCAGTACAATGCAGTTATTGACTGTAGGGAGAAGAAGATTATTTTCAGGATTCCCCGTCAACCGGAATTTCAATTTTGTGGTGAGGTGAAGTCTACCAAGAGAAAGACTCGGTTGACTACTTCAGAGTTCAGAAAGGAGTACCGGTGTGGGATGAATTTCCGGGAGTGTTTGCTGAGATCTCAGGACTGCCACCAAAAAGGGTGATCGAGTTCTCAATTGCTACTGTGCCTGGGACAGCTCCTATATCTAAGGCTCCGTACAGGAGGCACCGACGGAGTTAGAGATTCTGAAGAAGCAGCTGCAGGAATACTCAGACAAGGGATTGATTCGGCCAAGTGCTTCACCATGGGAGCTCCAGTGCTTTTGGCGAACAAGAAGGATGGGGGTAAGAGGCTTTGTATTGATTACAGGGAATTGAACAAGGTTCCATCAAGAACAAGTATCCTTTGCCAAGGATTGATGATTTGTTTGATCAGCTTCATGGAGCCGGGTATTCTCTAAGTTGGATTTGCAGTCGGGTACCATCAGCTAAGGATGAAGACAGAGGATATCCGGAAGACGGCATTCAGGACCCGTTATGGCCACTATGAATATCTAGTTATGCCTTTCGGAGTCACCAATGCCCCTGCAGTTTTCATGGACTTGATGAACCGAGTGTTCTCGCCCTACCTGGATCAGTTCGTGTTGGTTCATAGATGACATCTTGATCTATTCCAGGAACAACAAGGAGCATGCGGAACACTTGAGGATGTGTTGCAGACCCTCCAGCAGGAGCAGCTTCATGCCAAGAGGAGCAAGTGTGACTTCTGGTTGGACAGTATAGCCTTCCTTGGGCACATTATTTCAGCAGAAGGAATTTCAGTGGATCCCAGCAAAGTCCAAGCAGTGAAGAATTGGCCTATTCCGGAGACGGTGACTGAGATTAAGAGTTTTCTTGGGCTAGCCGGATATTACAGGCGCTTTGTCCAGGATTTCTTAGGATTGCAGCTCCGTTGACCAAGCTCACCCGGAAAGGAGAGAGGTACATATGGACAGAAGAATGTGCTTGGCATTTGAGCAGTTGAAGCAGAGACTCATTTCAGCTCCGATCTTGAAGACTCCCTCAGGGAGAGGAGGGATGGTCATATTCAGTGATGCATCAGGGAAAGGCCTGGGGTGTGTGCTTATGCAACATGATCATGTTATAGCATATGCATCTAGGCAACTGAAGCCCTCATGAGCGGAACTACCCAACTCATGACTTGGAGCTAGCAGCTGTTTATTTACTTTGAAGATTTGGAGGCATTATCTTCTGGGAGATAAGGTGTTGATATACACGGATCACAAGAGCCTCAAGAATATTTTCTCACAGAAGGAGTTGAACATGAGGCAGAGGCGGTGGATGGAGCTGATGGCGGACTATGATATTGACTTGCAATACCATCCAGGCAAGGTCAATACAGTACCTGATGCACTGAGCAGGATGCCAGAGATAGGGTGCTTGTCCAAATCACTCAGCAGAAGGAGTTGATTCAGGACATTATCAGATTGACTTGATGTTGGTTCGGGGAGCTGAGGAGGCAGGACAGCTCATGGCTTTGCAGATTCAGTCAACATTAATAGATGAGATCAAGGAAGCTCAGAAGGAAGATCCCAGATTGCAGCAGTTCCGAGCTCAGGTAGAGGCTTGGATTGAGGACTGATATCAGTATTTCATCGGATGGTGCCTTATATTTGGTAGCAGACTTTGTGTTCCCCAAGGAGAGGTTCGGCAGAAGATTTGGCAGAGGCTCACAGTTCAGCATATTCCATACACCCAGGGGGAAACAAGATGTATCAGGATATGAAGAAGCAGTTTTGGTGGAATGCTATGAGAGGGAGATAGCCCAGTTTGTTGCCAAGTGCTTGGTTTGTCAACAGATAAAGATTGAGCATCAGAGGACGGCGGGACTTCTACAACCTTTACGATTCCCGAGTGGAAGTGGGAGCACATTACCATGGATTTTGTTACGGCATTGCCTCGAAGTCCTAAAGGTAATAATGCTGTGTGGGTAATCATTGACCGTCCACCAAGTCAGCCCACTTTATACCATTCAGGGTGGGACAGTCAAACGAGGTCTTGGCAGACAAGTACTGAAGGAGATAGCTCGTCTACATGGAGTTCCTGTTAGTATTGTATCAGACCGAGACACCAGATTCAGATCTCATTTCTGGGAGAGTCTCAAGAAAGTCTAGGGACTCGTCTGAAATTCAGTACATCATATCATCCTCAGACCGACGGACATCTGAGAGGACTATCCAGATTCTTGAGGATATGTTGAGGGCCTGCATGATTGAATTCCAGGGATCATGGGAAGACCATCTTCACTTGGCGGAGTTTTCTTATAATAACAGTTATCAAGCAAGTATCAAAATGGCACCTTTTGAAGCATTGTATGGGAGGAAGTGCAGATCACCGATTTGTTGGATGAAGTCGGTGAGAGAAGACTTTTGGGGCCAGAGATTCTGATTCAGACAACAGACAAGGTCAGGATTATCAGAGATCACCTCAGGGCAGCGCAGAGTCGGCAGAAGAGTTGGGCAGACACACTGAGAAGGCCATTGGAATTCCAGGTTGGAGATCATGTATTCCTGAAGATATCTCCTACCAAGGGAGTAATCCGGTTCGGTACTCGGGAAAGCTTAGTCCGAGATATATCGGCCCATTTGAGATTTTGGATCGAGTGGGAGATGTGTCTTATAGATTGGCATTACCGCCATCTTTGGACGGAGTTCACAATGTTTTCCACGTGTCACAGTTGAGGAAGTATGTGAAAGATGATAGCCATATCCTGGATCACTCCGAACTGGAACTACAACCGGATTATCATATCAAGAGCAGCCGATGGCCATTGTAGATAAAAGTGTCAAGACATTGAAGAACAAGGCTATACCATTAGTGTTGGTGTCTTGGAACAGGCATGCCCTGGAGAGGCCACGTGGGAACGAGAAGATGTCATCCGTGAGCGTTACCCTCATCTCTTCACAACTTGATTGGTAAGACTCTTCCTTCTTATTCGATTCTTGTTCTTATCCTTATTCTTATCTACCGTTATCTTCTTTCTTGTCCTTATTTATCTGTTCCCTTTCACTTTACGAAATTTCGAGGACGAATTTTTGTAAGGTGGGTAGATTGTAATACCCCGTTCCCGGAATACGTGCTTAGTTGCGTATTCGGTTTCCCTATCGTATTTTTTGATTTACTTCATATATTGACCAATTTCAGTTCCAAATGTCATTTTCCAACACTTTAGATTTTATGTGATTTTCTGGAATTTCCTGAATTTAATTAAATATTTTCAAAACCGGTGTCGGCAGTGCCGCTGACCGATTCCAGGATTTTTAACTCACAAACAGTTAGGAATTTCTAGATGGTCCTTTAGGCATTATTCCTTAGAATCATATTTCAACCTACACTCTTTTTCTGGAGATTTTACGAATTTATGAAAATTCCAACGGAGTCGGCAGGTGACTGATTCCGGGATTTTAATTTTAAAACTACAAATTATTTCTTCAAACGAATTTCACCATGAGTCTTAAATCTTATTCTTGATTTTTGGTAAATTTTTGGGTCATTCCGAAATACTTGAATTTTGGACATTTTTTCAATAATTGCAAATTCCACATTTTCCACCTCATTTCCCACTCACCCTCCCACCTAACCCCACTCACTCTCTCTTCTCCCACAGCCGGCCAAGTGGCCAGGTGAGGGACACCTCACCCCTTCCTTTTTGCAAGGAAACCCCTCCTTTCTACACAAATTCCATCTCCTTTACAAAATCCCATCTTATATATAGGTTTTCATTTGCAACTTACCTCTTTTCTTCTCCACTTCAACTCAAGAGAAGAGAAGCTCTCACAACCCTCTTCTTCCTCAAACTGAACCCTAGCTCCAAGAACACTTCAAGACCTTTCCCTCCAGCCCAAGCAACTGAATTGAAGCTTGGATCGTGGCTCACTTCGTCGCCAAGGATCTCATAGGTGCCTTTGACGACTACCCGCTTCCCGGACTCGTAGAGCTTCGATCTAACGGTTCCAAGTGAGTATTTCACTCACCAAGACTTGAATTAGCCCTAGAACACTTGTATCTACACTCTTGTACACCTAGGTCACCAAAACCATGAATTGAACCATCAAACACAATTTCCAGAAAATCTGTTCTGTCACTGTTTTTCCCAGTATTAGTCGACTTACCCTAGGAGCTAGTCGACTAGAAACACTTAGCTGAAACTTAGTTTTTCTGGAAAACACAGTATTAGTCGACTTACCCTAATTATCAGTCGACTAATCTTTTCTGGACATAAATCTCAACTCTCTGGAAAATCAATATTAGTCGACTCCTGAATCCTCCTAGTCGACTAATCCTCCCTGGACCAGAAATCCAACTTTCTGTATCAACAGACTTAGTCGACTTAAATATCTGTTAGTCGACTGGAGACCCCTATTAGTCGACTAACCCTTACCCCTAGTCGACTAATCCTGACTGTGTGTCATAGTTAATTTCTGTTCTGAATTTGGTTCTTATGCTTGTTACATGTGTATTATATCTTGCTTGTTCATGCTTCAATACTGGCACTACATGATCTATTATTGATGGATGTATCTCTTAATGCCTCATGACTTGCTATTGCATATACTCGTTTCATGACATGCTAAATAGGTAATATCACCACTTATCATGCCATCTCTAAAACTAAGCATGATACACTTGACTTTTACATAAAAAGCACCAAACTTACATATGGGGGGGAAATATGCGGATATCGATACGTGTTCGTGTTTACAGTGGTATTAGGTATATTGTACAATCATATTCCGGTCTAACCTGCGGTACACCAGGGGACCGAGGGGAGTGCTTGCTCCCTATTCCTGAATCAGTCATGACTAAGGGCATACATAAGACCCTCCTGAATAGCCTAGCGGCTGGCTTCCGTCACCAAGCAATGGAACAATCCTGGACCGTTATCCCGGGCATGTAAGGGGTCCACTGTAAACATAGTTCGTCGATACCCCCGCTGTTTCCAATAAAACCTTGAGTTACTAGGATATGGATCTAGTGTGCTGGGACGCTGGGTCACATAGCTAGATATCACAGTAAAGCAAGTAATAATAATAATAGACCATAGCTATGCATTCATTTCATGCTGACTTCAGTTCTATACGTTTTTCCTACTTGTTGATTTACATTCGTTATACTGTTCCGGTTTTCCTTATTCATGTACCTTAGCCACTTGGCTGTATGTTATTGTTACATGTCTTGATCCCTTGGATTTGCACATTCAGATTCGAGGCCTGGGTCGAAGTGGAGCCATCCACGAAGATCAGGCTTTCTTTAGCGAGCAGGCGGACTAGTTCCAGTCCCTTCGTGCCAGACTTACCTTTTGATTCACGAGATCCTCTTTCTACTTGTGAGCTTTTGTATACATATCTGTATATATTTTCTTTTGAACTTGGTTATGATGTAATACACATATAGTGTGTAATACTTTATAATATCCTGTGATAACTTTGTATGTGTACTTCTTGTGTTGGCATATGTATGGATACCACGCTTTGTCGTGTACTCTGTTTCTTGTTGTACTTTTATGCTTAGCGTATTACACGTGTGGGACAAGTTATGACCTACGTATACGTCGCAGTGACGTCCCGTATCTGTGAATCGGGGCGTTACAAGAACGTAGAGCAAGCGGCTCGAATTTTGAAACAAATCTTCCATCTTTGCGATTGCTTATCTTTCTCTCTCTCTCTCTCTCTCACTCACTTGTGTTTAAATCTTTCTTGCTCTTATTGCTTACATCTTTATATGTTTGATATTGCTTGAGCTTAATTGATATATATGCCTGTTTGATATCTTGCATGCTTGTATCCTTGCCTATTTTATACATGCTGATATTATATTTGTGCAAGTATTAAACAAAGAGAGCTATAGTTGCATCTCAACTCTTAATCAGGAGGAATCTTAAGGAGAAGTCCAGAGCCCTTCATCGGAATTCGGCTTCAATCTTTGGCTATTTTATGTGGTAGTGTAATAGTTTTAGTTTGCATAATTAGTTTTATTTCGCATTTGTTTGGCATTTGATTAGTATGTCACCTATTCACCCACCTCTAGTGACCTACATTTACATGGTTTTATAATATAGGATTTTATCCATATACATTGATGATTTCTATATGTTTAGAAAAATTATTTTGATGTATCTAGTTCATGTATTAAGTTTTTTTTATCAAAGTTATTTTGATTTATTGTCAAAAATAAGTATATATCATTTACTATGTATATTGGATTCTACCCATATATATTATGTTTTAAATGTGTTTCAATATCTTATTTTTATATTTATATAAGTTTGAAAAAAATCGGATTTTCATTTAGAAGTTGGTTTTTGGAAAAAATACCATTTTTGTTTTAAACTTTAATTTCTTTACCTAAAAAATAGTTCACATATTTGTAATATGTGTTGATTTTTTATCACACATAACTTATAGAATTTCAGTGAACTTATTTTTATGAAATTTATAGAGATTTTATGGTATTTAAAATGAATTTAAAAAAATGTTTAATTGGGTTTTTGGGCTGCTTGCGGTCGATCGACATGCACACATGCACAAGCCTATTGGGCGGTCGACCGACTGGGTCAAACCCGCTCTCAGGCTTAGCTCGATCGACCGAGAGTGTAACACCCCGCTCCAGGAATATGTACTTAGTTGCGTATTCATATTTTTCGATCATATTTTTCGATTTGCTTCCTGTATTGTTTTGTATTATGAATTATTATATGATCGTTTTGCCTTGGATCTGGATCGTGAACTCGGAGTCAGCCCTAGTCTGAACCGGGGGACCGATCCTAGGTTTTGCTTGATTTGGTCTTTTCGCTATCCGATTCGACCGATTTCAGTTTTAAACATCATTTTCCAATATTTTAGATTTTCTATGATTTTTAGAATTTCCTGAATTAAGTTGTAAATCTTCAAAAACCGGTGTCGACCAGTGCCCTGACCGATTCCCGGATTTTAGTTTACAATCGGAATTGAATTTCTAAATTCCGCTTTCACTTTACTTCTTAAAATCATATTTATTCTTTAATACATTTTCTGGGATTTTTCAGATTTATCAAAATCCGGCCGACCCGGTGTAGACCGGTGTCAACGTTTGACTTCGGGATTTTTATCTTGAAAATAAGATTGAATTTCTGAAAACCGATTTCACTAAAAATATTTATATAATATTTATTATTTTGAGAATTTTTGGAAAGCTTTCCGAGTTACTATTTTTCGGGCTTTCTTAAGTTTTCGGTGTTTTCCCAGATACCGGAATTTTATCCAGATATTTTACTCTTCTCATTTTCTCTTCCCGCTAGACGCGAGTTTCACCTATCTGGATTCTGCATTAATGCAGAGATCCTCTCCATTCTACATTTAATGCTTGTCCTGCAAGATCAACTCTAAGTCTTATCACCATGCCTTTTTTGTCTTTTCTGAATCTCGCGTTTTTCCCCCCAGACGCAGCTTTTATTTTTCGCGTCTGGCTTTGTTTTGCCTAGACGCGGATTCTCTTTTTGGGGACGCAACATTTGGCAAGAGACGCAAGTCTCTTTGAATCAAATCATGGCATCATTATTATAATATTTTCTCCCCTTATAAAACCACCCCACTCCTTCTCTCTCTTTCATTTCCCTTCTCTCTCTTCATTTTCCAGCCAACAGGCTGCAAACGACCAGCAGCCTAAGAGCCTCCTTCTCCCTCCTTTGGCCACCCATTTCTCCATCATTTTCCCTCCATTTTTCACACAAATTCCACCATCATTCTCTCCTTCATCTCCTCCTCCATTCCAACAACAACAACAACCATAACCCCATCTTTTCCATCTTCTTCTTCCTCTTCTTTTCCATCAAAACCCATTTTCACCACCACCTTCTTCACCATCTCCACCACCATATACTCCACCTTGGCCACCAACGACCATGCCATCTCCTTCTCCTCGTCGTGCTCTTTCCGACGAGCTATAGCTTCGTTCTCCGAAGCCTCGTTTCCGAAACTCCATTTTCACCATATGAACTACACTTGCACCCCACAATTTGCTTGGGCTTGGGCTTGGCTTACCGGATTCCGGCCACCTCCGGCCGCCGCCGGCGACCACCGGCCATGGCCGGCTACCACCCCATCATCTTCTCAAGGGCCGGCCACCTCCATTGGATTGGGGACGAGCTCTTCTTCGTCGGTAACATCCGATGATTATTCCGGTAATCGTTCATGATTATTCCGGTAATCATTACGGTGACGATTACAACGACAACAACTAACATCACCATCACCTCTACTATTTTCCACCACCATCTTCACTTCCACCATCACTTTCACCATCACAAACATCACCTCCATCTCCACTACTTAAACTTCCAACATCACCTTTCCCTTCCTCTCTCCCTCTGTATATTGCTAACGCGGATCTCACTCCCGCGTCCAGGCAATTCCTAACGCGAGTCTTCGCGTTCTTGGCATCTGTTTAACGCGGCCTTCGCGTTCTTGTATCAACGCAACGCGAAATCCATGCCCGCGTCTGTATCCCTTTCGTATCTACACGACGCGAAGCTAATGCCCGCGTCTGTGTTCTCCTCGTGCCTTGACTTGAACGCGGGTCTCGAACCCCGCGTTTGTGGCACCTTCGCGACGTGATTCCCGCGTCTGTGATTCCCGCATCTGCTATTCCCGCGACGCGACTCCCGCGTCTGCGACCCCCGCGTCTCACTCTCAAACCCGCGTCCTCCTGTGCACACTCTCTCTCCTTGTGCACTCTCTCTCTCTCCATATACTTCTCTCTCTAGCTCTCACTTTCTTTCTCCTCTCTCTCATTCTCTTTCTTCTCTTGATTTCTCCTCTCTATCTATCACTCTCTTTAACGCGTTTAAGCGTTGGTTACTGAATTCCGGAGATCAGGGACTTCACAGTATTTTCTGTAGACTTAGGCGAGTGTTCTCGCCTCCATTTGGGTTTCCCCGCTTCGTCGGGTCGACATGTATTTTATTCCATGTTTTCATGTATTATGTATTGGACTGAGTCCCTGTATTTGTGTATGGCCGAGTGCCATGACTGGACCCTTCAGCCTCCGGTCTCTCACTATCTCGAAAGAGACGTGATTGGGACCGTCAGGTTTCTCTGGACCCTTCAGCCTCCGGTTTCTCACTATCTCGAAAGAGACGTGATTGGGATCGTCAGGTTTCTCAGCTCCGCCTGGTTATCATGATCAGCGTTCAGCGCTTTACCACTAGATTCGTCTAGGCGGGATGCTGCCGGATTTCTACTCGCACTTTAAGCCGAGTTGTCCCGGTAACCTTGCCAGACGCCAGTGTAAATACTGTTTGCTGTCTGTACACTCCAGCTTGCTCAGCTCCGCTTGATTGTGCTCAGCTACTACTTTATCACATGCCATGTACTTACCTGACATGTTAACACTTGACATGCTTTATACATGTTACTATTTAACACTTGTTTGTATCACCTGTCAAATGATATGTTATCACCAGACCTGCTACTACTTGGCAAGGCCCCTTGTTATGACTTGATTTGCCACCGGACTAATATCAATCTCTTGACATGACTTATCACCTGTCTCCTACATGAACACTTGTCACTGGCATGATAAAACTTGATACCTGTATGAAAACTCTCTACTCATGATTATCGTATTACGGGAATGTAGTACCTGATCTCTTGTTATGAACTCCGTTATGCTTGTTATGACTCCCGTTATGCTTGTTATGACTCCTGTTATGCCAGTATTACTCCTGTTATGACCAGTTACGATCCTACTCATTCTCGTAATCTGATAATTATGCTTCATAAGCCATAAAAAGGACAATCTACACGGGGAATGGAGGAAGTGATGGATGCCGGTATGATGCCTTGCTTATAGTAATGGAATACAAAACTGACGATTCGTGTTAGGGGATTTCAGGCCCCAGAAGATGCGTGTTAGGGGGATTTAAGGCCCCAAATGGCTGTGTCTCGGGCGGACGGGGAACTACTATAGGTATGAGGTATCAGTTCTTCATCAGCTTCCAGTAACGAACCTTGGCTTGCTTATATATGGATGTATGTGTGTTGGGATGTACACCAGGACACATACCTAGATATATGGGTCAGACGAGTAATAATAATAAAAGATGCCAACTATGTATCCTGTTATGCGTTATGAACTCCCGTTATGCTTGTTACGATTCATGTTATGCCTGTTATGTACTCCTGTTATGACCGTTGTGTGATTTGCCACGAATGCTTTCATCGGATTTACTTCGGATTTCCGGATTTATGATTATTATATATACCTGTTCATGTCCTGCCTTTTTCACTTATATTCTATTCCACAGTCTCCTGTTCTTATCTTATCATATCATGAGTAGTTCCTGCTTGATATCACTTGTTTTATATCTACTTGCTCCTGTATGCTTACGTATGCTCGCCACTTGGCATTCGTACCACCACTCGCCTGGGGAGTTCTATCTGACTCCCCTGGATTCTCATGTCCAGGTCATGGAGCTTGGTGCGTGTGGATTCCCCCAGTTGTTGATCAGAGTGGCGCAGCGGTAGCATGGATCTCCAGCAGACCGTTCAGAGCCCCATCCTTCCAGGCCCTTATTCAGCTCTAGAGTTTTCTTATTGTAACTCTGAGCCACCTATTGTACTGTTCATACTTGTATACACCTCTTTGTATTCTCGCAATTGCGCATGTCAAGTGATGTAATATATTCATGTAATATTGGATCACCTCTGGTGATAACTTTGTAATTGTACTCATGTGTTGGAATGTGTAATGCACCACTTGCTTCCGTACTCTGATTCTTCCTGTACTGATGCTTAGCGTATATACGTGAGGGTATTTCTGACCTGCGTATATACGTCGCAGTAACGTCTCCATACCCGCCGGATCGGGGCGTTACAGAGAGGTTGACTAACAGAGAGTTGTTACTCTGTTTTTGAGTGCGTCGACCGGCAACTCTAACGGTCATAAAAAAGACCGTTGGCCGGTCCACCGGGCAGTCGACCTAGCCTGGTTCAGAACCCAACGACTAGTTTTTTGAACCCCTATCTAAAGGTTTTTTGGCCTGTTTTATGCAAAATTCTGAGAAGATTTTAGATCCAGTTTTCCTATCTTTAACAGAGTTTTTCTAACAAGTTTTAGAGCCTCATTTCCATATCAAAAGAGAAGTTTATCAAGAGTGTTTCTCTTAACTTTTCAAAAAGATTTCTTGATTTTTTCAACTTCTCATCTATCTAGTTTTTCTCACACAAGCTTGCGCTTTTCATTGCTATATCCAATCCCAATAGGATCTTTTTGTGAAAATGTTGTTGGTGGTTAAGAGAAGTGATCATCAAGTATTCCTCCTTTGTTATTTGAGGAGTTGTAGAGTTGCGACCTGGCGAGCTTACGGGTTCACGTTGTGTGTTGTTCTTATAGGAACAAGTGAGGGATTTGCAGGTCCAAGAGTTCTGGAGGGAGCTCATTGTAGGTGTTGTGGCACTGAGTAATCTTGCGGGATCGTTTTTAGTGAAAATCCTTGGTGAAGGTGGGGACGTAAAGCAAGTGGCTCGAACTTTAAAACAATTCTTTCGTGTTTGCGATTGCTTATCTCCCTCACTCACTTGTGTTTATATCTTGTATGGTCATATTGTTCACATCTTATATGCTTGATATTTACTTGCGCTTAATTGATATACATGCTTGAGATTATTTGATATCTTGCATGCTCTCATATTGTTCATATTTTCACATATTTGATATTGTTTGTGTGCTCACATTGATATTTAATCAAGAGAGCTATAGTAGCACCTCAACTCTTAGTCTAGAAAAATCTTGAGGAGAAGTTCAGAGCCCTTCACCGGGAATTCAGCTTCACTCTTGGTTACGTTATGTGATAGTTTTAGTTTGCATAATAAGTTTTTAATTCCGCATTGTTTGGCATTTGATTAGCACACACTTATTCACCACCCTCTAGGTGATTTATATCCGACTAAATGTATAAAGTAAAAAAAAATCAGAATCCATGTCTAAAATTCAAATGCAAAATTCTTTTTATGGTCAGATGTGATTCAGATCTAATAATATTATTTCATTCAGTCTGGATTTGAATGGAGTAAAACACTCACTTATCATATTTGAATGTGTCAAAAGACTTTATCCGCAAAAAGTAAATCCATAATCTGTATTCTATAATCTACATGTAGATTTAAAGTAATTAGAACTTTGTTCATTGACTTTTCTTCTACCTACATAGATATCTTAGTCACTGTTGGTACCAAAAATGATCAGATACTGTCGCAACAGATTTTTTGGATTGATTTGGTGTGTATTTGATGAAGAGGGATGATCAATATCACCACTGATTTCTCGTCTTTCAATGGTCTATAGGAAATTGAGGAGAGTTGCAGGTCTACTATTGTACCGAAAGTAGGGTATCAATGCTCACTATCTAAAATTAGAATAGCTCATAATGAACAGTTGCAAATTTGTACTTTAGAGATAACTAAAGTATAAATAAATAATAATTTTTCATAGTTATTGAAAATCAGAATATTTTGCTACAGCCACCTGCTTTCCTTTATAATTAGAAAAAAAACTCAGCGTCATAATTTTGTTTACTAAAGCCTCATTCACGTTAGTATAAACTGATTCCCCAACCACTACTTCTTTATATATTTTTATTTCCTCTTTTACTTTTCCCCATCACTTTGATGTTGCTCTCCCTCAACCTTGACCCCGACGTAGAGTTATTCGTGGATCGAACTGCAGTCAGGTCGCCATGGGGATTGGAAAGGGAGCGGGGAGCCTCTCTCCCGTGGTTGGGGGCAGAGCCTCTGGAAATATTTTTTAGGATCGACCTTTTGCAAATTTCATTTATTCGTGCTCGCGATGAGTTTTGTTTGTGCTTAGATCTAGAAAATATTAGGGATCATTAGATGTCAGTGGATATGAGTCTGCTGATGATGATGATACTGATATGAGGATTGTGACTCATGATTGCAGTGCTCTGTGAGGACTGACTCAGAAATAAGGCATTTTGTGAGGACTGCGATCATGGTCACAATCGACCATGAATGCAGTTCTCACAGAAACTCTAAAATAGGTGTGAAGACTGCGACCATGTTCGCAGTCCTATTTTAAGACTGTGATCATGGTCACAGTCCTCAAAAAACTCAAATATAAGACATTTTTCTAAATACTATGATCATGGTTGCAGTTCTGATAAAAAGGACTGTGATTATGGTCGAAATTCTCGTACACATTGCACTCAGAAATAGGCTACGATAATTTTGTGAGAACTATAAATATAGTCACAGTCCTCAGAAATAAGGCATTTTTTAGGACTGCGATTATTCATAATCACAGTCCTTTATACTGTGATCATTTTGCGAGGACTGCGATCATAGTAGCAGTTCTCAGAAATAAGGTATTTTTGAAGCGATCCCTTTTTTTGAAGCGATTACTAGGGGCATTTTTGTCTTTCATCACTGATGAGTGTTTCAGCGCTTGACAGGTGGGCACATATCCTTGTTTTAAAAAAGGAGGTGACCGAAACGAATAATAATATATGCGTGAGTTTTCTTTCTAATTACGATTTAACTTAGGTGGCTGAAACGAAATGCCCCTTGAAAAATATCCAATTTTAGATTTATTTAAATCATAACTTATCTAATTTAATCTATTCATATTAAATCATTATTAAAGATCCTTCCAATGCACAAAAATTTCAAAGTTATGGTGAGAGTTGAGGGTATAGGGTAAATTTTAGGTTATACCTAGAAACTACCTTAAATCTTTTTGTTTCAGAAACTGCTGTGAATTTAACAATTGGTAAATACGCCCAAACATTGTTAACAAAAAATACAATTTTATCCTTTTTATTTTTTAAAAAAAAAATCCTAATTCCTTATGGATTTATTGTAGAAAAAAAGGAAAAAAAATGTTTCGTCCATGGTCATGGAGCTCAAATCCATGGCCATAGAGCTTAGACTGGAACTGGATCCGAGCTTCCATGGATCCGAGATCCAGGCCATAGATTTTAGCTCCATGGCCATGGAGCTTGGATCTGAGATCTAGTTCGCGCTCTTTGGCTATGGAACCCGAACCCATGGCCGTAAGTTGAGTTCGATGGCCATGGCTTATATTGAAGTCTAATCCTTTTTTTTATTTGTTTTTTGTTTTTTTGCAAACATTCATTAATTAATTTAATTTGAGGTTTAAAGGTATAGATATTTTGATGTAAATTTTGTTTTTTTTTGCATGAGTCGGATGAGGGAGGAGGAAAATTAGGGTTCTAGAAAAAGAGTAAAAAAAGAGGAAGAAGGTCTAAAAGTTATTACAACCTAATCTTTTTATTTAATGAAATTATCAAATAAATAGTTTTAAGCATAAATTTTGTTATTTAATAAAATTTGTATATGATTCTTTGAGAGAAACTGTTAATATTAATTGTTAATCAAAAAGTAATTTTTAAGAATTAGAATGTTTTTTAAATTTTTATAGGCCTAAAATTACTAAAATTTAATTTGTAATAACTCAAGAAATTTATTATGTGTTTTATTTTATTAGTTAACATAATGGTTGTGTGGGGGGATTTTCCATAACAGACGATCGAACGCTCTCGACTGATCCTGTCAAAAATACAGAAAAGAGAAGAACACCTTTCAGGTCAGGAACATCTATGTGGTGTCAACCAAAAACCTTCAGGTGTATGAATGAGAATCCTCTGGAGTGGAAGCAAGCGAAAGAGTACTTATGTGTAGTATTTTCGGTAGTAATCAGAAGCGAACCGCTTTCTCCATGAAGATGGAGGTGTAAATATACCCATTGGAGTTGTAATTGATAATGCAAATATTTAGATCTCCATAACTGCATGATTATACGTTGTGATTTCCTCATAACCGTCCAGATCACACTATTTTATTGTTAGGATCCTTACGCAGAGATATCCCATACTATCTATAGCAGCCCGCAAGTAAGGGCGTCGTTGTAACGTTTAGAACATGGGGATAATCTGTCGGTGTAGCCGAATACATGAATCGCGGGGATCGTGCTGCTAAGCTGTCATGCCTCGCTATCCAAAATACATACGCGATGAGAGTCAACGACGTATTTTTCAGTATACGCTAAGCCTGATACAAGGAATTAAACACAACATAAATACAAAATTTCAGCTTTATTACACAAGTATAACAGTATTACAAAATCATGATTAATTATATAAAAAGAAACACATAGGAAAGAAAGTAAAGATCCTCGCGAGATAGAAATGAAGACAGACAACTGTTGGAGCTCTGCAACCCATTCAAAGTATTCATGTTCATGCGGAGTTTCTGAACCTGGATCTGAGCATGTAAACTCAGGATCATCAGAAAGTAACCTAGTGAGTGATAAAATGAAGGGATGTAAATAATATAATATGAAGATAACCAGTATATCAAAATTATATTACAAGAATAGTAATATACAATACATAATTAAATAATAATGTAACCAATCCATGATGGAATCATATATCAGGAACTTTATCATTTTATATCTACTATTATTAAATGTGTTGTTATTTGAAATTGACAGAAGGAGAAGGTTCAGTGTTTTAGATGGATTTCATACATACTCGAAATCACGACCCAATCACCTGGCATTGAAATAGGTCCTATCGGCAAATAATAACAATAACAACATGAATAATACGGGATATCAGTCTTCCCCCAGAACCCTACAGTGAAATCGTCTTTCGGCTGCGCAACATGTATTCTCGGTCCACCCAAAATACTGACACCATCTTCCCTATCAATTTCTCCACTCTGGTGTAAGTTATTTAATGTCAGTGTCACCTAGATTACTAGATTAGATCAATATAGTGTTTATATCAAGTATGCAGGATAACAATATTTTCCAGTAATTTCGGTCACGAATAATATTGTCATAATGGATATGCATAGCTTGTCAAATATTATAAATAAAACCAATATAATTTTCAAGACTAATTATCTAATTTTCCAAAAATTTTCAGTAATTATAATTATTTTAGGTTTTTCCGCCGAAAGAGCAACAATTTAATAACTCAAAAAATATTTTTTTGAGATTATAATCATTCATCTGGAACATGAAAAATAATTACATGAAGGGACAAAATAAACATTACCGGGGAAAGATACTAAAAATTAATTCATGAAAATTTACAACCTTCCAAATACTTTACATGCTTGAAATTTAGATTAGTAATCAAACAACTGAACATTAAATAAAATAAATTAATAAATAACTTAATTTATCATAATAAAATATTACTTATTTAGAAAGAGTTAAAAAAACACTCACCTGAGCTTGTCACGGATCCGTATATCGAATTATCTGGATAAATCCAGAAATCTACAATCAATTTAATTCAGTTTAAATTATTATAAATAATTTTAATTTTAATAATTTTACAGAGTTAAGAATTCAGTTTCTGATTGCACACATTTTTTTGGAATCTTTTCATTTTATTTCCAATTTTTTGAAGTTAAATGAGCTAAAATTATTTAAATTTTTAACGGGTCTAGACTTGCTATAGTAGCGGGTCGAGTCTGCTTACAGTGTTTACTATAGTATACTAAAGTGTGATGCAGTACGCCAAACTATAGAAAATTTTCTCATTTTTCTTTGAGTTTGACTTTTTATTAAAGGTTTCGGGTATGTGCTCTGCACAAACTTGAATTGGGTCTGCACAGAGATTGGTCAAGGGAATGTCTCGGCTACATAACTGTGCGGCCGAGGGACGGATATTTTCTTCTTCTTTTTTCTTAAATAAATGAACTCATGTAAAAATTATGTTAGTCACAACTTACATCTTGGCTATTTCTCAGTATTTTATTTGGTTTTTTAGCATAGAATTTCATGATGAAATTTGTCAAATAAGTTAATGTAGTCAAGGTGCTTGGTGAAATGCTTAAGTGAACTAAATATTATAGAAATTACAATCACTAAACGACTTCGTTGTGCGGGGTGGCGGTCGATGTTGCCATGGCACTGCAGGGGCGATGGCTCGCTGTAGTTGTCGCGATGACTATGGAAGATGGCGGCGGCGCGACGGCGGTTGCGTGACAGCAGTTGAATTCAGAGGTGGCGACTCATGCAAGGGAGCAGCAGAGGGGGCTTCCGGCTCGGATGCAGGGCGACAAGGAGGCGGTCTTGCCAGTGGGGCTCAGGTGGCCTGTCGGCGCGAATTTAGCGGTAAGGCACTGAGCACTAAGCTTGCCAACTAGGCGGAGGTAGTAAAACCCGAAGGGTGAAGAAAAGCCCAAAGGCTAAAGAAAAAGCCTAGAGGTTAAGCCCGAAGGCTAGAGAAAACTTGGAGGCTAAGACCAAAAGCTAAACAAGTAAAGGCACTCGCCTATAAAAATACATGCATTCGACCACATAAGTACAAGCACTCGCCTAATTGTTACAACATTCGCCCACACAATTACAAGTATTTGCTTAAGCCAATAACAAGTACTCACCATACAAATTACAGGTACTCGCAATACAATTAACAAACACTCGCTAATGGATGCCCAATACGTGACGATTGACAAAGGAGCTCCGGTGGAGCTATCGCACAAGCACGTTAAAGAGATAAAAATATAGTGAGAGAAAAGTTGATACAGAGAGTAAGAGAAGATGAGGGAGAAATAGAGAGACAAGGAGAGAGAATGAGAAAATAGGAGTAAGAGAAAGAATGAGAGAAACAAAACAGGGAGAGAGAAAAGAGAATAAGAGTAAGAGAGAATAGGAGAGAGAAGAGAGTGTAAGAGAGTGAGAACCGAGAGTGAGAGAGAGGAGAGAAAGAGAGAAAGAGAGGGAGAGAAGATAGAGAGAGAATGCGAGAGACAGAGTGAGAATGGGAGAGATAAAAAGAAAGGGAGAGAAGAGAGGTAGAGTGAAATAGGGCAAAGAACAGAAGATAGAGGATGAGAGAGACAGGATAGAGAGAAGAGAAAAAGGAGAAGAGAGGGAGGAGGCCCAGGGAGAGGAGCTGGTGCCCTGGGCTGCGCACGACTGGAGGGAGGTGGCGTAGCTGGAGCGCAACTAGGAGAGGGAGGGGTTACTGGGACGAGGGGGTAAGGGTGATGGTGGAGTGATGGTGATGGTGACGGAGAGGAGATGATGGTGGAGTGAAGGTGGAGATGGTAGTGTGGCGGTGGTGTGTTGGCCGGCAAGGGAGGAGAGGAGGTGGAGAGGCCAGGAGTGGTGGTCGGTGATGGTGTGATTGCCTGGGGAGGAGGCTAGAGGTAGATTGGGTGCCCAACAAGGGGTTAGCCGGGGGCTTCGGGAGAGAGAGGAGAAAGAGAGTAAGAGCAGAGTTAGAGAGAGACTAGAAGAGAAAGAAGATGAGGGAGAGGGGGGCCAGGTATAGAGGAGAGAGGGAGAAGGGAAAGAGAAGAAGATAAGAGAAGGAGAGAGAAAAGAAAGAAAGGAAAGGAAAAGAAAGGAAAAAGAAAAGAAGAGAAAAAGAAAAAGAAAAAGAAAAAAAATAATAAAATAATAATAAATAAAATAAATATAGGAAATGGGTCGGGCTCTCGGGCTGGGCTCAGGGTCTACAGAATGCGGGCGGATACCAAATAATAAAAACAAATATGGGGAAAAATAAGATAATTCGAGTGAAAACAAGGACATGTATTTGGGTGCATATTCCGGGAATAGGGTGTTACAATCTACCCACTTCACAAAAATTTCATCCTCAAATTTTCAATAAGAAGAAGAATATAAACGCGAAAAGGATTAGGGTAGACGATAACACGACAAATGAAGGATGACGAAAAATAGGAAGGCGAAAAGAAGTAAGGGTTTCAGGATTCAGAGGATAGATTATCAAGAAGGAATAGGTAACTGTGTACTTGCGGTTGGAATGTATAGTCATGACTCATGCGCTCTAATTAAAAATTAATTACCGACTAGATATACTGAAAATGTAAGAGCCTAGACTCTGATACTATCATGTAACATCCCGCCCCGATGGGTACGGGGACGTTATTGCGACATACATACGCATGACGAAAATACCCTCATATATGTATGTTAAGCATCAATATATGCAAGAATCAGAGTACGGAAGCACAGTGGTAATATATATTCCAACAAAAAAGTACAAATACATAGTTATTACAGAGCGTGCTTCAATATTAAAAGAATATTACATCACCAGAAGGAGCAAAAGTATGAGTTACAAAGTACAAAATATTGGGACTTGCTCATGAGCTACAAAAAGGAATCTCGCGAGCCAGTCAAGAGGAGGCAGGTAGGGGAGATGTAACGCCCCAATCCCGCAGGTACGGGGACGTTATGGCGACGTGCATATACAGGGCGGAGATACCCTCACGTACGTAAGCTAAGCCTCAGTACAAGAAATAGCCCCATATATACAAGAGTTCCAGTATTAAATAAGTATAAAAATACTTACAGAAAGAGGTTAGTGATTATAACAGATATGAAAACGGGATAAATAAGATAACAGAAAAATTCACAAAGTTACCTATAATGGTCTCGATGTTGAGTCTCCTATGTGAATCCAATGAACTATCTGACAATACGATAACTCGGATCTCCAACCTAGGTACGCAAACCCAGGGTCGTCAGAAAGAGACCTAGTGAGTGGTAAAATGAAAGAGGCAGTAATATGTACTATAGTACTACAAGCACGATAATAATATATAATACACGTTTGTGTATCAGTGATACCATATAATAGGAATGTAATAATCAGTAGAAAGATAAAAATGTCATATTTTATATCATCAATACCTAGCATATTATCATCGGGTCATATCTAGTAATATCCAATTTTATATAATACATACTATTGTATAGTGATGACGTGATGGAAATGAACATGCAGATGTGCAGTATGTAATATAAGCATACTACTGTGTTGTGCATATACAGTAATGAAGGCTGCAACGTATACATAAAGCAAAATATATGCAATGCAGAGTATACATATACATGAGCGTGTTACCACATGGAGTGTAACAATTATCAAGAAGTGTAACAAGGTATACAGGTGACATGATTGTGGATACATAATAGTAACCTGACGGTGTCAGTGTGAAACATGAATAATCTTGTTATAGTGTCATGAGTATACAAGCATGGTGTATGCATGAAGAATATATGGAACAGAACAATACATGGTATGCAGAGTAGTGTGCTATAACAGAAAGTGTAACATGTACCAGACAATGTAACAACGTATACATGTAACATGATCGTGGATAACGTATCAGGAACAGTAACAAGTACAACAAAATAATATATATATGTATTAAGCAAGTCATGTTATTTATACAATAATAACAATCAGTAACTCCTTATATTTTAATCAATCTCTTTCAGTGTCCCATACTACTAGCAGTTTATACTGGAGCCCGCACTCCAGTCGAATTCATCCGGACATGGCATACGGGTACCAATATCCAAATGAGAGAGCGACCAAATAACAAGTGTTCCTGACGTCACTATTGTTTATACTGTTTTATTATTTTAATTGAAAACCCAATGGTCAAGGAGCTCTTATCGGGTGAGTGTATCCCGTGCATACCCAGGATCATGGCCTTACCAAGACTCCCTGGCTGCTGAGACCAGGGCCAACCCGCTAGGGGTGATACAAGTAACGGAAAACTGGGAGCTCTATGAGCTAATAACATAACGGGAAACGGGAGCTCATGAGTTATAACGATCGGTAGTCAACACTACCCTGTTCCCTGCAGTGGGACAAACAATAGATTCAGACATCCACTCGACAAGATCTAGTCAACCGTAAAGTCTCTCCCATCCCCAAGTGATGTTTATTATCTTTAACTACACAGTATATCAGGAATAAGTACAGTACATGATACATGTAACACGATAACAGGACATGAGCTCTGATGATAGCAAGAAATAAGAAAACGGGAAACAGGAAACAATAGATGTGGGGGATTCCACACATCGCATATTAACAACTCACATGTCCACTAACAGAAATATCAGTGTCAGTAATGGGAAATAGTCATGTAACAGGAATACAGGGATAAAATGGCACAATAATACATGTAATATGAACGGTGATTCATATGACAAGAATATAGAAACAATACATGCATGTATACTAGTGATGTGTAAACATGATATAATTGTGTCGAGCATCCATGTAACGATGATACCAATATATATGAAATGATGGTATCTAGTAAATTGGTGTATCTATGTATCGGTGGAACATGAATAAGAAATACTAGTGTTACGTGTAATAGTATCTGTGTAATGTTGATACATGTACATGAGATAACAGTGTCCCGTATGACAGTATATCCAAGTCATGGTGTGAACACTAATGTTTAGTCTAACAAAATCTCTGTACGCTGTATCGAGTACTGATACTGTGATACGTATATTAAGGATCAGGGGTTATAGGAGAGCTATGATGATCTGCTTGCTCCACAAGAAAAGGTTGGTCTTCTACGGATAGGCGCTTCCACTACGCACTCTGCGATCTAGATATGCAGGTCCACAGGTTGTCAGAAAACAACCTAGTTAGCGTGTAAAATGAAACAAAGTGGCGTGTACAGGCAAGCATACATGTACAAGATTATAGTGAAGTGATTCAGTTATGCAAGAACAAGCCAGCAAATAAGAAAATCAATAACTTAATATAGTAATATCGACAATCATACATAGTAAAACAGGGCGTCAACTCAATTCATACAATATGGATTAAAGAACTATAATATGATGGCAAGTCATATGTATAAGAAAATTAAAGTGCTGTATTTTGGGCTATTCAATAATAATCAGTATTGTCTGATATTTCAATCACTCCCTTTCTAGTATCTCATACCACTGGCAATCCACATTAAAACTCGTACTCTAACAAAAATCATTCGAACATGATATATGAGTACCGATATCTGAATGAGGAAGTGACCAAATAACACATGTTCCTAATATTATCACTGTTGAGTAGTTAAGCTGTATCTGGTACAGGTTAGTATAATGAGCATAAGTCACACCATACAGTATAACCTGAAATCAGCATCAAATTCTGGAATGTAGTCAGGTTATTATTATTATTATTAGGACTCATCCAACCCGTATGTCTAAGTATGTGTTCCAGCATCCAAGTGCACATACATCCACATATGAATAAGATGAGGTTGGTTATTAGAAACTGATTGAGACTAACGAACCATGTTTAGAGTGGGTCCCATGCATACCCAAGACAGTGGCCCAAGAGATCTAGTATTAAGGCATGACTACCACTAGGCAAATGGGAATTATATTACACCCGATAAGAGTAATCTGTACAATGTGACCACCATAAACACAAAACCATATCGGTATCCATTAATTTCTCTGGTGTAAATTATCTATTTATTATTTTATTATTTTTTGTCCATGATAATCTGTTTACGGGGATTAACATGCATACAATAACACGAGGAACAAGTTTGATACAAGAGTATAAGAGTACAGAATCTCTGAATGTATAACATAATAATAGTGTCAAGTCCCCGTTAAAAGTGATAAACATGAATTAAGTAATTAACTGGTCAGGCGTCATGGTACCTGATTACTCATCAATTTTACATACTTATTGTCACATTCCCATATTTATTTTTAATAAACCTCTGCTATTTTATCCTCTTTTTACTTAGTGATATGTATACTTTTATAAAAAGGAGAAAAAAAAGAGAAAAAGCCCAACAAGCCTAAAAAGGCCAATAAATTCAGACATTTGAGGCAATCATATTTGGACATTGAAAGAAAAATTCAATTAAGTTTGTGATTGAAAATCAATTATTCTCCAAGTAAAGAAGAACAGAATATTCTCAGCATATTCAGAGTTTAAATTCAAAATCTGAGAATATACCATTTGATTACATGGTGATTAGTCGCTAATGTTGCACATTAAATATCATATTTTCATACTTATTTAGAATAAAAGCCTGCATTGTCCTAATTAAATGCTAATTTATTTGCAGGCCCATTCTTCAAGGAGATGAAGAGAAATGAGCCCAAAGCCCACCAAAATTCTGAATTAAATCAGAATTAATTCACACACACTAAATCAGGACAAAATCAAGAGGTTGAAAACTGGTTGAGAAGAATCCTCTCAGAATCGATCGGTTAAAGCAAAGATCAAGCAAGTTTGATTCAGATTCTGACTGGATACATTTTAGTATTCGAATCATAACTTTTGCTACAGAATCTCAATTCTGATGATTCAAGATGATCCAGAAAGCAGACTGACAGAGCTACAACTCTTATGTTAATCATTATTTTTAATTCTGTCATTTGATAAGTGATATTCAGCAATCAACAGGCCAACAAACTACAGATCAGAACTGAATATCCACCTCAAATCAAGTTTGAAGATAAGGGGAGATCAAAAATTGCCAGATTTACTTATCTTCATACTCCTCTACCCTCTTCATTTTCTCCTATAAATACCTGCACTCAAAGGCAAAAGGAAGGCGAAGGAAGAAATTAGGATTTAGCTTAGTTTTCATTTCTTAGTTTAGGTTTTTAGTCTTTCTTTTTATGTAATTTTAGTTTTCATCTATGTAATTCAGAGGAGATCGACTTGCATCGAAGAACAAGACTGAAGCTTGAGCTGGAGTGACACAGGTGTAAGACTTATTTCTTTTCTTTGATTGTAATGGAATCGAATCGGTGTTCTTTTGTGTATGCACTTCTATTTAGTCTTCTTCTTCTTCTTCGTTTCTATTTTACTTTTCTTTTTCGTACAATCGTCTTCCAAGTGAGTCTAAAAGCATCGAAAGAGCCTTACCATTGCGAGTGCCACCGATAGCTCATGACAATGGAATAGAGTCTCTCTCTGTATCATTTCATTCTTGAATTAGTCTTGATGATGTAATGTGGACGAAGACCAACACTCGAATCTTATGGGCTATGCGCTGAATGCCTCCACTTCAAGGTAAAATCGTTGCTGAAAACTCGAGGTAAGCTTTTGACGAAAAGAAGGTAAGCAATTGTTTTATTTTTTCTTTCATTTCTGTAAACTAAATCACAAACACCACTTCCTCCAAATCGTTTTCATTCTTCTTTCCACTTCATTTGTACTTTGTCGCTTTCTTTCGTTTTCTGATTTTTCACCTTCTTCATCTCCCGCTTTCTTCTTAACTTTAACAACTTTCTTTTTCTTTTTCTTAACTTTAAAAACAGAGAAGAACCTTCGCTTATTTTCATAAGATTTCAATAAAACTGTAAACGCTTCCATCGCAAACCCTCCTTGTGGATCACGACCCGCATTAGCCACTTGCTATAGCGGAAGTATTGAGCACTTGCACGTTTTTATCATAAGATCTGAAAATCCGTATTTTTTGTGCAGGTTTAGCATCAATCAAATTTTGACGCTTATTTTCATAAGATTTCAATAAAACTGTAAACGCTTCCATCGCAAACCCTCCTTGTGGATCACGACCCGCATTAGCCACTTGCTATAGCGGAAGTATTGAGCACTTGCACGTTTTTATCATAAGATCTGAAAATCCGTATTTTTTGTGCAGGTTTAGCATCAATCAAATTTTGGCGCCGTTGCCGGGGAGGGTAAAACGGTTTTTATTGAAATCTGAATTTTTATTGAAAATTTTTTAGAACTAAACGAATTTTCTTCTCTGTTGCAGGTTACAGGGCAAGCAAAGCAGAAAATTATTATTGCAGTGACATACAAGTGGCCTTGGGCCTCTGCTCCAAAAAGCAGAGACCAAGGGCCCTCTGAATTGCCGCGTTTCCACGGCAAAAGCCGCGGATCCGCGGCAAGGACGAGTTGACTACTAACAGCTTTTTGCAGGGCTGCTTAGTTTACAAATTCTAGTTTGCTGCAACTTTAATTTTTCTTATATGCCATAACATAAGCCTGCTAATAATCAACAGTAAAATATTTGTTGAAAAGATAAAAAATTGATTAGACATTTACATTTTAGGCATGTGTCTTTTTAATTCCTTTATTTTTTACTGTTGAAGAGTGCTGGAGCAAGGTACGTATGCATTGCATTTAGCATAGGACTCACTTCTTGGTTAATTTATATCGCTTTGAGTGAATCTTACATATCTTGTACACTTGCACAAATTGATCTTAAGGGCACTAACCCATTAACAAGATAAGGTGGGGATTTAATCACCCTTCCTTAGCCCAAAAATCACATTTCAAGCACTCACTAGCCCAAGCCTAACTAAAATTGAGTAGACGTTGGCCCTAGGGACATCTTAGACTCAATTAGGAGATTATCCTAAGGGGGAAAAATGTTAGAATCTAACTCCTGCAAAATCAGTGTCTAGGAAAGGGATTGAGGGCCGAAAGCCCGAAGGTTGGTGGTTATTTAATTAAGGAACGTCTTTGACGGAAAACCTCCCACCAACCTTGCCCTGACCTGGCTGATTAGCTTGTGGTTAAAGTCTACATTAGACCTCCCGTGGACAGTCTAACCAGTTAGGAGTCGTCTAGGTCTTAAGTCTACCCTAACTTAGGCTAGAATTTTTTCTTTTTTGTTTGTTTATTTGTTTGTTTTTCTTTGTTTGTATTCTATTGTGTGATATGGACTATAATAATAATTTTTTCAACTACAATAATAATCCATATTACACACCGACTTCATTTTCAGATATTACCAACCCGGCATATCATAACTTTGACCAACCTAGTGTGCCGGATTGGTCTTATCCGAATCAATATGACCCATACCCCCCATCTAATAACTATAACTTCCATAATGATTTCAACTCTTCACCGAGTCAGTGGGGATTCACCACCCCCGAGCATAATTTCCAACCACCTTGCCCTCCTTCTCCACCCAGTCCACATTATGTTCAAGATTCATACTCAGTTCCACCCGTCCAAAATAGGAAACCATCAATTATGGAAATGAGTATGCGTGAGTCCAAACACAAATCCCAAAATCTGATGGACTCACAATTTCACTACCACTTCCAAGACAATTCTTCATCTTTTCATCAAAACAATGAACCTATCAACTATGAAAAGATGCTTGAAGCCATGACTCAGGCTCAAAACACTCGTAATCGTGACATAGATATGATGGTCGAATCTCTACGTTCCCACCGTCCTGATGTCACTAGCTATTCTGTTAGAGCCGAAGAGTCATGTAGTTTTAGAAATCAAGATTCCATTTCAGAACAACCATGTGAACTTACCCAAACTCCAAATGATATTGATAGTTTGGCTAGTTTTCCTTTTCCTGAAATAGAACTTGAAAATGATTATGATCCTGAACCCCAACTTAATGATTCATTTCTATTTCCTAATTCTATTATGACTCCGGTATCTTCACCTGACTTCAATCTTTTCCCGGAGTCAACATTGGATCTTGTACCAATTCATAAAGAAATTGAATCACCCATCTTTGAGGATCATGTTGAACTTGACCAACTTTACAATTTTAAAAATCCCATGGATAAATTAGCAAGTTCTCCATTTTTTGATATTGAACTCAATGAGATATGTGACCTAGATTCTCACATATGTGATCCAGTTCAACTTTCTAAATCAATATTGACTCCTGTTTTATTACCAAACTTGAATAATATTCTAGAGTCAGTTTTGATTTCCCCACCTATCATTCCTGAACTGGAATCACCCATATTAGGTCACATTCCATTGTTGGAAAATACATGTGGACTTGAGTTTCAACTTCTTGACTTGGACCCAATTCCTGAACCAATTTCGACTCTTGAACCTTTACTTGATTTAAGTCACCTTCCTGAGTCGGTATTAGTTCCTGTCCTTCCTGAGTCCAAGTCAACTGTTCTATCATTTCATACTCCATTCTGGGACGAGGTGGTTGACAAATTTGACTCCGAAATTAGTTATGGAATATGGACATTAGATGGGGTTAAATATTTAATAAAGATCCTTTATGGATTCATCTTTTTAATGGGTTATATTAAAGATACTTTTGGTGGGTTCCTCCGAGACCCAAGAAAAGTTGATTGGGCCGCGTTTCGTGGACCAATCAGACCACCACTGGAACCACCACCTTAAGGTAACCATTTTCCTCCCCTTTCTTCTTTTTCATGCATTTATGCATTAATTCATACATTGAGGACAATGCATGAGATAGGTGTGGGAGAGGGTCTAACATAACTTTTCTTTTTCTTTAAAATAAAAAAAATTAACATTTTTCTTTACTTTTAAAAACTTTTTGAAAAATAGAAACAATATTTTGACTTATTTTTGTAAGAAATTAAGTTAATTTTAAGGAATAGGAAAATCCAAATTAGGATTTCTTATACTTGATCAAAATAAGATTATTTGTTTGATTTTTAGAGTTAGGAAGATAATTTGTCAAAGTAATTTGGTCTTGATCTTTACCTTGATGAAATATGCACACTTCATACACTTACACACTTAGGGTTTAAAAACAAAGAGTCTTATGCCTTATAAAATATATATATATATATAAAATAATAAATATATCTAATTATTGACTAGCTAGGTGCTTTGGCCTAAGCAAGCCTTAGTATTTATGCGAAAGATAATTAGATAAGTTTGAAAAAAAAGAAAAAAAGAAAAAAAAGGAGATAAACAAATCTAATTATTGATTAGCTAGGTGCTTTGGCCTAAGCAAGCCTTAGTATTTATGCGAAAGATGATTAGATAAGTTTAAGAAAAATATATATATAAAATCCACTGATTAAGCTGGGTATTTGTGCCTAATAAAGCATAAGTATTCACGCCTAAAAGTGGTTCATATAATAAAATCCTTAGTTTTGTGGCCTTATTTGCTCGAGTCCTTAAGTCCGAGGGGTGTTTTTCTCACCTGGTGCCCTAAGACCGTCTGGTTTGGGAGTCATCGATTAAAGGCTCGTTACATGGGCAGATTAGAAAGCCTAAACTAAGGAATAATACCACCAAAAATATATATATATATATATAAATAAATGAGGCATAAGAGTTAGAGTTAATGAACCCTTAGTCAAAATTTTCACAGTCACAAGTGCATATGACTTAGGGTAAAGTAATAGACTAGATGAGAAGTACAATTTGACTCCTTACTTTAATTTGATAACAAATTTTTGAATAGAGACTAAGTTTAGGAATGAAAAATTAAGTTTTCCTATAACTTATAGATTGCTTAGATCTTACAATTATATGCCAAATATTTTTCTCTTTCAAAATGCTTTTCGAAAATACTAACTCTTTGTTTCCCTTTCTTTATGGATTTTGTGGGTGTAATCCGCTGAAAACCCTCACGAGACAAAACTCGTCCTCTAGGGGAAACCTAGAGGTTTAACGGCTTGTTGCACATGCTCAGTGCAATCGCGCGACCTGCGAAAGTGGTATAATAATCCTTAGTATAGTTTAGTTGTTTTGCTCGAGGACAAACAAAAGATAGGTATGGGGGTGTGATTAGTCGCTAATGTTGCATATTAAATATCATGTTTCCATACTTATTTAGAATAAAAGCCTGCATTGTCCTAATTAAATGCTAATTTTATTTGCAGGCCCATTCTTCAAGGAGATGAAGAGAAATGAGCCCAAAGCCCACCAAAATTCTGAATTAAATCAGAATTAATTCACACACACTAAATCAGGACAAAATCAAGAGGTTGAAAACTGGTTGAGAAGAATCCTCTCAGAATCGATCGGTTAAAGCAAAGATCAAGCAAGTTTGATTCAGATTCTGACTGGATACATTTTAGTATTCGAATCATAACTTTTGCTATAGAATCTCAATTCTGATGATTCAAGATGATCCAGAAAGCAGACTGACAGAGCTACAACTCTTATGTTGATCATTATTTTTAATTCTGTCATTTGATAAGTGATATTCAGCAATCAACAGGCCAACAAACTACAGATCAGAACTGAATATCCACCTCAAATCAAGTTTGAAGATAAGGGGAGATCAAAAATTGCCAGATTTACTTATCTCATACTCCTCTACCCTCTTCATTTTCTCCTATAAATACCTGCACTCAAAGGCAAAAGGAAGGCGAAGGCAGAAATTAGGATTTAGCTTAGTTTTCATTTCTTAGTTTAGGTTTTTAGTCTTTCTTTTTATGTAATTTTAGTTTTCATCTATGTAATTCAGAGGAGATCGACTTGCATCGAAGAACAAGACTGAAGCTTGAGCTGGAGTGACACCGGTGTAAGACTTATTTCTTTTCTTTGATTGTAATGGAATCGAATCGGTGTTCTTTTTGTGTATGCACTTCTATTTAGTCTTCTTCTTCTTCTTCGTTTCTATTTTACTTTTCTTTTTCGTACAATCGTCTTCCAAGTGAGTCTAAAAGCATCGAAAGAGCCTTGCCATTGCGAGTGCCACCGATAGCTCATGACGATGGAATAGAGTCTCTCTCTGTATCATTTCATTCTTGAATTTGTCTTGATGATGTAATGTGGACGAAGACCAACACTCGAATTATGGGCTATGCGCTGAATGCCTCCACTTCAAGGTAAAATCGTTGCTGAAAACTCGAGGTAAGCTTTTGACGAAAAGAAGGTAAGCAATTATTTTTATTTCTTTTCTTTCATTTCTGTAAACTAAATCACAAACACCACTTCCTCCAAATCGTTTTCATTCTTCTTTCCACTTCATTTGTACTTTGTCGCTTTCTTTCGTTTTCTGATTTTTCACCTTCTTCATCTCCCGCTTTCTTCTTAACTTTAACAACTTTCTTTTTCTTTTTCTTAACTTTAAAAACAGAGAAGAACCTTCGCTTATTTTCATAAGATTTCAATAAAACTGTAAACGCTTCCATCGCAAACCCTCCTTGTGGATCACGACCCGCATTAGCCACTTGCTATAGCGGAAGTATTGATCACTTGCACGTTTTTATCATAAGATCTGAAAATCCGTATTTTTTGTGCAGGTTTAGCATCAATCACATGGCAAGATAGAGTCACAGAAGGAACTCTAAAAATCTACAATTCAATCAAAATTCAAATTTAGACTGGGTATCATTTAGTAATTTGATCAATAATTTCATTATAGATATGAAAATCTGATGATTCAAGATAATCCAGAAAGAAGACTTAAAGTCTTCAATTCTTATGTTAACTAAAGTTTCTAATTCAATCATGTGGTCAGTCAAATTTGGCAATCAATACGACAGTTAGCTGCAGCTCAACTCAATTAAATTTCCAATCAAGAGAAGAAAAGAATATTCTCAGCATATCTACAGTTCAACTTTAAAATTCTGAGAATATACCTTTTGATGAGTCAGTATTTTGATGAGTCACTACCCCAGACTTTCTCCTATAAATACCCAGAGGATGCAGAGGAAGAACACACAGAAAATTAGAATTCTTCTTCATTCCTAAGGTTAGAATTATTGTTAAATAGAAGTTTTATTGCTTCCTAGTTTAGACCAAAAACAAAGTGAGAGAGAGAAAGAGTGTTGTAATCGAAAATTGAATGTGACATCAATAAAGATTCAAGACTTTTCTTCAATTCCTTCTCTTTGTGACGATATGTTTATATCTTCTTTTTATTTCTTTAGTTGTATTCCCTCTTCTGGACTCACTAAACCCTCTTCTCTAATTCCACATCTTGATCGATTTTATTGAAAAGACCTAACTGAATCATTTAAATGCCTTTATTTAAGCCCTACTTTTTAGAGAGTGTTCTTGAAGGCACATAAGGATGGGATCAGTTTTTGAACTTACACTTTGAAGTTAGTCTTATAAAAAAATTGTTTTTATACCATGCTTGCTTAAGTGCCTTGATGGTTTAAAATTCAACTTAAAGAAAGATTTCAAAAGTAAAGTTCAATTTCTTACACTATCTTATGTGTTTTACTTAACTTCTCTTTAAATGCAAGATTAAACTATTGCCTATCATCACATTGAGGTATTTAACTATCAAGATAAGAATCTAGAGTTGAGCAAATGATTAGTGAGCTTAGATCTTTTCCATTATTAAAAACACAATCAAATCACTTTCAATGTCTTTTTTAAAAAAAAATCATCTTCTCCATAACCTATTCTAAATCTTCAATTTCTTTTTGAATCACTTCTATACTCTCCATCTTCTTTTCTTTTAAAAAACATAAACACTAAAACTTGTTTTCTCAACAACAACATTGAAAAGCTTACATCGCATCTCTCCTCGTAGATATGACAGGTTAGCTCTAAGCTACACGATAATTTAATTTTCACAATCAATTTTTGGCGCCGTTGCCGGTGAGAAAACGATATTCTTGTGTTTTAACAAGTTTGGTATTTTATTTCAGGGTTAAAAAAAAATCAAGGTTGAGTATTCAAGCTTTGCAGAAGAAGACTTGTGATCTTGTGTCCCTACTCTAAAAAGTAGGAAATAAGATTTTAAGAGTTTGCAGTAAAAACACAATTTATTGTCGGACTACTAAAAATTCTTTCTTGCAGGACATATTGCTCTGCAAAAATAAGCTTTCTTTATTGTTAGTTTTTTGTACTTGATTATCTCACAATCTTGTTTTTAATACAACAGTATCTTGTTAATTGTAATTATTTTAAAAAAATGTTTAGACTTGCATTCTTAGGCATTTGTCTAATTACGTTTCATTTCAATTACTGTTGAAGAAACCTGGAGACAAGGTACGTATGCATAGTATATAGCTTAGGAAATATTCTGGAGTAATTACTTACTTCTTAAATGCTACTTTTCTATATCTTGCACACTTTGCACAAAATATTTTAAGGGCAAAACCCAACAAAAGATAAGGTGGGGAAGTCATTACCCTTCCTTAACCCACAAACTATCTCTAAGCACACACAACCTAAGCCTAATTTAAAATCTGATAGACGTTAACCTTAGGAACATCTTGAACTCATTAGGAGATTATCGTAAGGGGGAAGTGATTGTTATACATATTTGCATATTTTACCATTTCCATACCATGCATATTGTATATAAAAATGTGATTTTTAATCCTTTTCTCTCTATTTTTGCAGGTCCACAACTTAAAAGAGAAAAAGCCCAAAAATCTCTTTAAATTAGCAATAATTAAAGAGATTAATTCAAAGCCCAAAGAGCCCAAGATTTGAATCTAGAATCAGGAGAGATCCGCGCGCCAACTCGATCTTCCAGAAGGCCACGTGGATAACAACCTCGCAACAAACTCACAATAGAAAATCTGGCCTCAACGGCCCAGATTTTGCCGCCAAATCCAGGCTTTTCCCGCGTATCTGCGGCAGTTAGGAGTCTGTTGGAGCCCAGATTTTGCGCCAACGGCCAGGGCTCTAGATCCTTCTCACTGAGGGCTATAAATAGAGGACCAGGGTCTGCACGAGAGAAAAGAGAAGAGAGAGGAGAGAACTAGGGAAACTCTTGTATTTTGTTTTAGTCTTCTCCTAGGTTTTTAGTCTCCATCTTCTTCCTCCTAAAGATTTTGTCAAAGAGAGAGAGTGAGTGCTGTTGAAAGCTTGTAATCAAGGAGGTGACATCACTTGTAACAAGGGTTAATCAAAGCTTCGTCTTCTCTTTGCAATCTCTAGTACGTTTTACTTTGCATTGCTTTACTTACTTTGCTTTCTTGCATTTTCATTGCTTTACTTCTCTTTACTTTACATCATGAAGTGTTGCTTTGTTACTTGTGTAATGGATAGCTAAATTTCTATTGCATGGCTAGCTAACAACTTACATAGCTAACTTCTATCTCTTTGAAGGATTGCTTATCTTTATACTTGCATTGTGAGAGTTTCTTTTACTTACCAAGGAAGTAGAGTTGCTTTCCCTTGGTGAATGCTTGTACATACTCCATATGACTCATGTGTGCTTCATTTAGAGCCTTGTCTAGAACAAGAACCTTGATGGAACATGGAGATGGATCACCAAACATATGCTACTTGTAGAACAACTTCTTTACTTCAAGCTAATTTGTTGTTATGTCTTGAATGTTTAAATGAATGTTGATTCTTCTAACTTAGCATCCCTTGAGTACCAATCCTAGAGTTCATCATTGAAAATCTATCTAGAGAGCCAATGAATCAATATGAGGATTCAAGCTAAGAACAAGAGAACACTCATCTTCAAAACGGTAAAGTACTTGAACAAACAAGCAAAGTAATCTCTATTTGCCAATGAATCAACATGAGGCAATCAAGCATCACCATTGAGTATAGTAAGTTAGCGAAGTAAAGTTAGCTAGCCATGTACTTTCTCATCTAAAGTCTTCCAAACATTTTCTTTACTAGCTTCTTTTCTCTTAGCAATACACTTTACTAAAGTTCTTTTGATTTCTTTTCCATCATGCACAAATCAACCACTTCTTCTATTTTCTTTTCCATGTTTCTTGCATTTGTGTAAATAACAAAGAAGAATCTTCGTTTTCATTTCTTCACTCTGAACCGTAAAACTTCCAACGTGAGCTCTCCTCGAGGATCGACCCGGTATAGCCATTGCTATAGCGGAGATTGGAAAGGATATATTAACCATCTTAAATACATTGTGAAGTGATCCAAGCACCGAGGTTGACTCTAAACTTTTCCTCTTTCATTGAATATTTGTGCAATAACTTCACACTATCCTTCCCTAATCAAATTTTTGGCGCCGTTGCCGGGGAGAGCAACGGTTTTTGATTTCAAGTGAAGAACTAAGCGAATCTTTTTCTCTGTTGCAGGTTACAGGTTGAAGAAACAGGAAAATTTGCATTGCAGAAACATATAAGTGGACCTGGGCCTCTACTCTCGAAAGCAGAGACCAGGATCCCTCTGAATTGCCGCAAATTCTGGGTTTTTGCCGCAGAATTGCGGCAAGGAGGAGTTGACTACTGACCACTTTTCTGCAGGGCTTGCTTCTCTGCAAAATACAGCTGCTGCAATACTTAAAATCTTGTATGCTTCACCTTATATCTGCTAATCAACAGTAAAAAAATTTGTTGCAAAGTTAAAAAAATTGTTTAGACATTTGCATTCTAGGCACGTGTCTTTCAATTCCTTTACATTTACTGTTGAAGAGTGCTGGAGGCAAGGTACGTAAGCATAGCATATAGACTAGGACTCACTCTTTGTTTGATTTAATTAAGCTTTGAGTGAACCTTGTTTGTTATATCGTACACTTGCACAAATCAACTTTAAGGGCATTACCCATAAAAAAGATAAGGTGGGGATTTTATCACCCTTTCCTTAGCCCACAAATCATTTTCCCAAGCACTCACAATCCTAAGCTTCTAAATAAAAATTGCTAGACGCTGGCCCTAGGGACATCCGGACTCACTTAGGAGATTATCCTAAGGGAGAAAAGTGTTAGAAAGTGACTTTTGTAAAATCAGTGTCTAGGAAAGGGGTTGAGGGCCGAAAGCCCGAAGGTTGCTGGTTACTTAATTAAGGAACGTCTCTGACGGAAAACCTCCCACCAACCTTGACCTTCCCTGGCTGATTTGCTTATAGTCAAAGTCTACACCAAACCTCCTGTGGACGATCTAAAGTTAGGAGTCGTCTAGGTCCAGGAAACCTAGAAAGCTTGGATTGATTTTTTCTTTTTTCTTGATTATTATTTTTCATTTTCCGCCTGTGTGATCGGTGCACGTTGATTGTGTAATTGTATGCAAGAGTGGTATCGAGATCCAAATTCTGCTAGGCTTGTGAGAGTTTTTACACTAGCACATACACCTCCACTCGACACAATTCCAGTCATGACCAACAACGTTTCGTTGCAAGACAAGTTCTATCCTATTCGCACATCACTTCCATCTTGCATTCTCCTCCCAAACACAAATGGAAGTAACTTTGAGTTAAAGCCCCAGTTCATAAACACTCTTCAACGATTCCATGGCCTTGAATCTGAGGATGCGTACTTCTTCATCCGAGAGTTTGAAGAAGTATGCCTTATGATGAGAATTTCCCAGTTAACCGAGGATACTGTCAGACTTAGGTTTATACCTTTTGCACTTAAGGATATTGCTAAGAAGTGGCTTTATAATCTCCCAGTCAGCTCAATTTCTTCATGGGATGATTTCGTTAAGGTCTTTCTTAAAAAGTTTTATCCTATCCATAAGACAGCCATTATGAGGAAGAATATAATGCAATTCAAACAAGAAGCAAATGAACCGTTTTGGAAGTACTTTGAGCGCTTCAAAGACCTAGTAGCCCTGTGTCCCCATCACGGTATAGAAAAATGGCGCCAGTGCCAGATTATCTATGATGGGCTTGATTATTAGACTAAGACGCTCCTTGAAACCATGTGTCAAGGAGAATTCTTAAAGAAGGATGAAGATCAGGGTTGGGATCTTTTTGAAGCCCTAGCTGAAAAGACAGTCCAGTGGGAGTCATGTACTGAGAAACCCACACCCACAACTTTCAGAACAGGTTTACACTCCATAGAATCCTCAATAGCTGCAGAAGGTAAAATAACCCAATTGATGAAGAGGATTGAGTTGCTAGAGTCTAGGGAAAATTCTGCTGTTAATCAGGTCAACCCATCACCTGTGGTAAACCCGGGTTGTACCTACTGCCATGATCTGAATCATCTGTTTGAGGAGTGTCCAGTATATCAAACTCAAATGTTTCAGGAGAGTACGAATGCCGCATACACCAGACCCACTTACAATCCTTACTCCAAGACTTACAATCCGGGATGGCGTAACCATCCAAACTTTTCTTGGAGTCAGTCTGGTCCTGAGCAGCCGAGACAACCATTTCCACAACAATACCCTGCTCAGTCTTATCCACCGACTTACCACCAGAACCCACAAAATATCCATTCATACCAAAGTCCACCAAGATTCCAGTCATATCAAAATCCTGTGCCTTAGCAAGCAAATTTTCAGCCCAAGTATCAACATCATCCACCACCCAATCCTTCAGATAAGAGAATTTCTGATTTGAAGAAAATGATAGAGACCTTATCTAAGACCCAAGCTTCAATGATGAACAATCAGCAGCAGGACATGAACAAATTGCAAATCCAGATAGGGCAGTTGGCTAATTCTCTGGCTGAAAGACAAAAAGGAATGTTACCTAGCCAACCAGTGCCCAATCCCAAAACTCATTTTCCCCTGCACGAAGTTGAAGACTTGGGCCCCAGCCAATGCCAAGCCATTCAAATCCTTAGATCTGGGAAACATGTAGATAATAAGGTTTCAACTCAGTCTCCCAAATCTGTGTCACCACCTTCTGTTCCAATCCAACCCATGCAAGATAGTCCTTCTTCAAGCACACAACCATCCACTTCCCAGTCTAAAGGAAAAGAGAAAGTTGATGAGCAAACATACAAGCATGTTGTCCCATTCCCAAATAGGCTCACAAATCATAAGATGAATGCTCACATGGAGAAGATAAGAGAGATATTCAACCAAGTTCAAATCAATGTCCCTCTCCTTGATGCTATTCAACAAGTCCCATCCTACGCCAAGTTTCTAAAAGAAATGTGTACCAAAAAGAGAAAAGCAAATGTCCCTAAAAAGTATTCTTGGCTTCCAACATAAGTGAACTGCTCAATGGTCCAATCCCTGTGAAATACAAAGATCCAGGGAGCGCAACCATTTCTTGCATCATAGGGCAGACCACCATAAATAGGGCTTTGCTAGACTTGGGCGCGAGCATCAATCTTCTCCCATTTTCCGTGTATCAGCAATTAGGGTTAGGCAACCTTCGCCCGACCCAAATGACGATACAGTTGGCTGACCGCTCTGTAAAGATTCCCAAGGGGGAGATTACAGATGTGTTAATACGGGTCGGGGAATTCATTTACCCTGTAGACTTTGTTGTTCTTGAAACACAACCTGTACAAAATCACAGAGCACAGACACCTGTCATTCTCGGACGACCTTTCTTAGCCACCGCAAATGCAATCATCAACTGTAGAAATGGATCGATGTGGCTAACTTTCGGAGATATGACAAAAGAGGTGAATGTTTTCCATCTGGGAAAGCAGCTAAGGGATTTGGACAATGACTCTTTCGAAGTAAACTTGATAGAGGGATTAACTAGTGAACATGTTGAGGAGGTTGAGTATGAGTCTGAAGAGGATTTGAGTTGGAGTCTGATGACTTCAACCTTGATCAGATTGTTGAATCAAATGTTGAAAGGACCACTAATTCCATCCCTATTCTTCCCTTGAACCATGAACAACCAGTGATAGATCCTATCCCTTCTTCTGAGCTTAAGATTCTTCCCGACCATCTCAAGTACAAATACTTGGATGAGAAGGAATCCTTTCCTGTAATAATTGCATCCAATCCTACTGAACAACAAGAAGAGGATCTCCTTTCTGTGTTAAGGGAAAATAGAGAAGCCATTGGTTGGACCATGGCTGATATCAAGGGGATTAGTCCTTCCATTGTTCAACATAGGATTTATTTGACGGAAGATGCCAAGCCTAAACGAGACCCACAGCGTAGACTTAACCCAATTATGCAAGAAGCTGTTAGATCTGAGATTTTGAAACTATTAGACAATGGGATTATCTATCCCATATCCGATAGTCAATGGGTAAGTCCAGTTCACGCTGTGCCTAAGATAGCTGGATTTACTGTGGTGGAAAATGAGAATAAAGAATTGATACAAACAAGTCTTCCAACGAAGATTCGAGTTTGTATTGATTACAGGAAACTGAACACTGCCACACGTAAAGACCACTTTCCACTTCCTTTCATTGATCAAATGCTGGAGAGATTGGCGGGACACGAGTATTACTGTTTCCTGGATGGATATTCAGGATATAATCAAATCCCAATTGCTCCCGAGGACCAAAATAAGACTACCTTCACCTGTCCTTTTGGAACATTTGCTTACCGAAGGATGCCCTTCGGTTTATGCAATGCTCCTGCAACATTTCAACGTTGCATGTTGAGCCTTTTTTCGGACATGGTGGAGAAATTTTTGAAAATTTTCATGGATGATTTTTCGATTTATGGGGATTCCTTTGAGCAATGCTTGTACCATTTGAAGTTGGTGTTACAACGCTGTATGGAGAAAAATTTAACACTTAATTGGGAAAAGTGTCACTTTATGGTCAAGCAAGGAATCGTACTTGGGCACAAGGTATCACGTATGGGAATTGAGGTGGACAAGTCTAAAGTGAAAGTCATAACAAAGCTCACTGAACCAACATGCTTAAAGGACATTAGATCATTCTTAGGGCACGCCGGCTTCTATAGGCGATTTATTCAAGGGTTTAGCAACATTGCAAGACCCTTGACAAATCTCTTAGGAAAGGATGTACCCTTTATATTTGATGAGGAATGTCAAAAATCATGGAAGGAGCTTAAGAATAGACTTGTCTCAGCACCGATCATCTCTGCACCAGATTGGACCAAGCCTTTTGAGATTATGTGTGATGCCTCTGACTTTGCTATAGGCGCCGTTTTAGGACAGCGTATTGATAATAGGCAACACGTAATCTATTATGCTAGCAGAACGCTAAATGATGCCCAACTCAATTATACAACTACTGAAAAGGAATTTTTAGCGGTTGTCTTTGCGTTGGAGAAGTTTCGCCAATATCTGCTAGGGTCCAGGACAATTATTTTTACTGATCACTCCGCCCTAAAGTACTTAATGCAAAAGAAAGATGCTAAGGCAAGACTTATTCGATGGATACTTCTTTTGCAAGAGTTTGATTTGGAGATTAAAGACAAAAAGGGCGTTGAGAACGTGGTAGCTGATCATTTGTCAAAATCCCAAATGCACCTGAAGAGAGAATACCGATTAATGATGATTTTCCTGACGAGCATATTTTTGAGATGTGTGGAGAGCCCTGGTATGCTGACATAGTGAATTACCTTGCTACCAGGCAAATACCTTCTCATTGGTCAGGCCAGGAAAAACACCATTTCATCCGTCAAATGCTGTTCTTCTTTTGGGATGAACCGTATTTATTCAAATATTGTCCTGACCAAATCATACGTAGGTGCCTTCCTGAGGATGAACATCAGAGTGTTTTGACATTTTGTCACAAGTTAGCTTGCGGTGGACATTTTGGTCCACGGAAAACTGCTGAGAAAGTGCTTCAGAGTGGATTCTACTGGCCCACTCTCTTTAAGGATGCACATACTTTTTGCAAGCTATGTGATAAGTGTCAAATGACGGGTCGTATCACACAGAGAGATATGATGCCCCTCACACCCATCTTGGAAGTCGAAATTTTTGACTTATGGGCATCGACTTTATGGGACCCTTTCCTCTGTCCTATGGTAACCAATACATTTTGGTAGCCGTAGATTATGTTTCCAAATGGGCTGAAGCAATTCCAACAAGGACAAATGACAACCATGTTGTCATCAAGTTTTTACGAGAAAACATCATCTCTCGCTTCGGAGCCCCCCGTGCGATAATAAGCGACAATGGGAGTCATTTTTGCAATAGGGCTTTTGAAGCCTTGATGCGTAAATACTCTATTACTCACAAATTATCCACGGTTTACCATCCTCAAACCAATGGGCAAGTTGAAGTCACGAATAGACAAATAAAACTCATTTTGGAGAAAACTGTAGGACAGAACCGTAAGGATTGGTCTATCAAACTCACTGATGCCTTATGGGCATACAGGACCGCTTACAAGACTGTCCTCGGTATGTCTCCATATCGAGTTATATTTGGAAAACCTTGTCACTTGCCTGTTGAATTAGAACACCGAGCAATGTGGGCTTTAAAGCAGCTAAACTTGGATTTGGATAAAGCCGGTGCTTTAAGGAAGTTGCAGATATCCGAGCTTGAAGAGTTAAGAAACGAAGTATATGACAATGCTCGGATCACGAAACACAGAACCAAGCTTTTTCACGATAAATCCATTCACCGGAAAATTTTTCGTAGGACAAAAGGTTCTGTTGTATAATTCACGACTCCACCTTTTCCCTGGTAAATTGAGAACCAGGTGGTCAGGGCCATTCATTGTTCAAAATGTCTTCTCACATGGTGCGATTGAGATTCTTGACCCGAATAATGGCAACAAATTCACTGTGAACGGTCAACGTTTAAAGCCATTCCTTACCACCGATTCCATGTCACACGAAGTTCATGAATTGGGTCTTTTTGACCCAGTTTATCTGTGACCATTCCATCTGTATAGTTTCCCGAGTTTTTCCCTGCATATCATTTTGGGACCATTTTTTGTAAATAAAATTTTGTAAATATAAAAAAAAATAAAATAATAATAATAATAATAAAAGACTTTTTCCTAGGATTTTACCTCTTTTCCTAGGGTCATCTTCATTTTCCAATTCTTTACCCTAGATTTGTAAATATACTTTTGACCTAGGGCTAAATTTGGAAATTTCATTCTACCTACCCCTATAAATACTCTCTTCACCTACCCTTCCTTCCTCAAACGAACAAATCCTCTCAGATCTGAACTCCTTCTTCCCGAGCCGACCTCTGCCAAATTTTCCCTTCACCTGGAACCTCCTTTTTGCCGCAATTTCCCATCTTCAGCCGCAGATCCACCGCACTCCGGCCACTTCTGGCGCCCAGAAAATTTCTGGCCGGTTGATTTATTCTTCTTGTGGCAGATCCAGAGCCATTCTTCCAGATTCTGTCCCGGCTGCCTTCTGCACATCTGTTTTGGATTTCCCCCCACGATCTCCGGGGTGGTTTGATTTCTCATACTTAAATCCTTTGCTTTAATTCCATTATCATACATGGCCCGAATTTGTTTGTAGAAAGGGATTTTTCCATACTTTTGAATGATAGTGGGGGGTATGGGCACATCTTTGTGGATAGAATACGTGCATGGAATTGGTACTCTTTGGTCTATGATAACAATGACTACGATGCATATTATTGTCCTGATCTTGTCACTACTTTTTATAATTCAATTGATCATGCATCTGTGAATTTTGATACACACCAATTTGTAGTACACATGCCATTCGGTGACATCTTTGTCACAATCCCACTCATTGCTGAAATTACTGATGTCCCCATTTATCCCCACCATAGCGACCCCTTGCCATTGCTAGATTACATACCCATCATGGGGGTCCGCTGTACAATTCAGGACCGTGGGCTCAAAGCCAACACGACTTTTCGAAATGTTCATTGCATTGGACGCTGGGTCCAACGCAACATTTTTGGGCTTGACCATCAATCTTCCTTTAACAGACCCGTGTTACAAATAATCCATGATTTAATGACACATAACCACACGGTCTGTTTGAATAGGGCCATCTTCCGTGCCATTCTTGAACATTCCTCCCGCACTCGGGGTCCAAAGCATTCCCATTCAATCTTAATCACACGTCTGTGTAAACAGTTCATATCAGACGCTGTCTTTAATACATTTGACCGAGTACCTGTTACTGTAGAGAGACCCACAAGCTCATATAATGGTTGCTTGCAGGCGCTCTGGACACCCAGTGCCCAGCCTGAGGATGTACCTGTGGAGTCCTCTTCAGAGGAAAGCCTGGAGGAGATAGATGAGACACAATTCTGGAGGCAGGACCCCCAACTGAGTCACGAACCTTCATGTCCACCATGTGGAAGGGCATGAAGAAAATCTTTAGGGGACAAGTGAGGCTGAGAAAGAAGGTAGAGGAGCAATCCTCTCGGCTAGGTAGTATGGAGGCAGCGTTGAGGAGATCACAGTCGGCTGGACCTAGCACCACCGCGGGTCCAAAGCGACAGAGGGAGTAGCTTTATCCTTTACCTATTTCATGCATCATTTCATCTTTCATACATTGAGGACAATGCATGAGATAGGTATGGGGGGGGGGGGTAGATGCTAACATAGGATTTTTCATTTTCTTTATAGGCCTTTTATTTTTTAGGATTTTCAATTTCTTTTTTAGATTTTACCTTTCTTATAGATTTTCTACTTTCTTTTTAGATTTTACTTTTCTTTTAGAAAAATAAAAAATATATAAAAAAAAGAGAGAGAAAATTCTTGATCCATGTTTAAAGTATCAAACTTGAAATTTAGGGATTAAGGAAGCTCTTAATTAAGATTTCTAATTATAAGTTGAAAAGAAGAGTTTTGTTAGATTTTTAGGTTAAGTAATAAAGGATTAGAAAAATTACTAGATTTTATTCTTTCTTTAGGATATATACATAAACATATTGAAGGATTAATCAAGGACTTTGTGATTTTATTTACATATATATATAATAAAAAAAATATATATAAAAAATGTACATAAATTGTAACGCCCCGATTCCACGGATACGGGGACGTCACTGCGACGTATATATGTAGGTCAGAAGAAGCCCCCACGTATATACGCTAAGCATAAAAGTACAATAAGGAATCAGAGTACAACACAAAGCGTGGTGTATTCATATGCCAACTTACAAGATACAAGTACAAAGTTATACAAACTATGATAAAGTAATACACTTTACAAGTGTTATTTATCATATCCAAGTCCAAAAAGACAATATACAAACATGTACACAAGATGCTCACGTAATGGATGAAGATTCGTGAGCCAAAAGGAAGAGTCTGGCACGAGGGAACTAGAGTTGGTCAGCCTGCTCACTGAAATAAGCCTGGTCCTCTGTGGATGGCTCCACTTCGTTCCAAGCCTCAGAATCTGAATATGCAAATCCAAGGAATCAAGACATATAATAGTAAACAACTGTAGCCAGTGGCTAAGGGACAGGAATAAAGAAGATGGAACAGTAATAAATAGCATCGACTAACAAGTGATGAAAACATAATAAGGTAAAGCCATAATGCAATGAATGTACAAATTAAGTCTATAATTATTATTACTTGTCTTACTGTGATATCTAGCTATGTGACCCAGCGTCCCAGAACACATAGATCCATATCCTAGTAAAGCAAGTTTGTTATTGGAAACAGCGGTTGTATCGACGAACTATGTTTACAGTGGGTCCCGTACATGCCCGGGACCACGGTCCAGGGTGTTCCGTTGCTTGATGACGGAACCAGCCGCAAGGCCTAACAGGAGGGTCTTATGTATGCCCTTAGTCATGACAGTATTCAGGAATAGGGAGCAAGCACTCCCCTCGGTCCCCTGGAGGCCCTCAGGTCAGACCGGAATATAATTGTACAATTAACCTAATACCACTGTAAACACGAACACATACCGATATCCGCATATTTCCCCCGTCCCATGTGTAAGTTGGTCCATTTTATAAAATAGTCGAGTGTATCATGCTTGGTGTTTAAGTGATAGCATGAAGAGATGGAGATATTTCATATTTAACAAGTCCTAAAATGAGAATATATGATAACGAGTCAAGAAGTAACAAGTCATGAGGTCCATCAAGTAACATGTCATGTAGTACAAATCATAGAGCATGAATAAGAATAGTATATCATATGTGAAGCAAGGGTAAAATCCAATTCATAAAAGAAACAACAATTTTTGCCCAAAAACAGGTTAACGGTCGACTGCCGGTCGACTGCCGGTCGACCGGACAAAATGCGTGAGCTCCAGGTTTGGTCGGTCGACTTCCGGTCGACTGCCGGTCGACCGGAGATATAACTGCCGGTCGCCTGTCGGTCGACTGCCGGTCGACCGATACAGGGCCGTGAGCTCCAGGTTTTCTACCGGTCGACTGGTTGGTGAACCGGTCGACCGCCTACTCAAAACTGTGCACGTTTGTGCACATCGGTCGACTGCCCCCCTTGGGCCGGTCGACCGAAGTTCTGAAAAATGCTGCTGTTAGGTCAAAAATCAGATTTTTTGTGGTGGTTATTTTTGATAGCTAAAAATATGATTTTGATGACTTAAGGGGACATGATTTGTCAACACAAGTATACAAGGAACTTTACGAGTCTTGGTGAGTAAAAATACTCACTTCGAACGGTCGATTTGAACTTTTACGAGTTCCGAAGAGTTCGAGGTTGACGAAAAGCGCCGAAGTGATCCTCGACGATCTCGCGGACGATCCCAATCCAACGAAGTGGTAGTTGCTTGAGATGGAGATGAAGACTTGGGTGTTGTTTGGGAGTTAGGGTTTGAGTTGGAGATGGAGAAGGATTTTGTGAAGGTGAGAATTTTGTTGAAGTGAAGAAAAGAGAAAGGAATTGTAAAGGAAAGGATTTATATAGGTTTTGATTTTTGTAAAGGAGATGCAAATAAAGAAATTGAGAGGGGTTTTGTGCAAAATAGGGGAAGGGTGAGGTGTCTCCCTTGGCCAATGGTGGCGGCCATGAGAAAGAGAGAGAGAGATGTATTAAATGAGGGGGTTGGTGAGAATGTGTGGAGATGGGATTTTGGAAGAAAATGGAAATTTGGAAAAATGGAATTCTTGTGGTTGTGAAGGAAGAAAAGAAAATAGGGAAAAGGGAAAAAGAAAAGATAAATGAAGATATTTTCTTGGTCTTGGAAAATGAAAATATCGGAAACACGGATTCCTAGGTTCAAGTCAAGAATGCGGGAAAACATTTCGGAAAATACCGAAATCGTCCGAAATTTAAGTATCTCGGAACGACTCGTAATTTTCACCAAAAATCAATAATAATATATGAAGACCTATAGCGAAATCCGTTTGAAGAAATACTTTATAGTTTTAAAGCTAAAAATCCCGGAATCAGTTACCTACCGACTCCGAAAGAATTTTCATAAATTCATAAAATTCTCAGAAAAAGTATATAGATAAGAAATACGATTCTAAGAAATAAAGTCTAAAGGACTTTCTAGAAATTCCTAACTGTTTGTGAAATAAAAATACTGGAAGAAGTCTTCTACCGACTCCGGCAGAATTTGCATAAATTCGTAAAATCTTCAGAAAAAGTATTTAAGTAAGGAATATTATTCTAGGCAGAAATGTCTAAAGAATCTTCTAGAATTTCTAAACAGTTTGTAAGATAAAAATTCGGGAATCGATCAGCGGCACTGGTCGACACCGGTTTGGAGAAATTCATTTAAATTCTAGAAAATTCCAGAAATTCTCATAAAATCTAATATTTTAGAAAATGATATTTGAAATTGAAATTGGTCAATTACAGAAAGTAAATCGAAAAATACGATCGAAAAGCTGAATACGCATTAAGTACGTATTCCGGAAACAGGGTATTACAATCCATCCACCTTACAAAAATTTCGTCCTCAAAATTTCGTAAAGTGAAAGGTAACAAGAAAAGCAACAGATAGAGAAGGATCAGATGGAAAGTAACAGTGGAATGCATAGAAGGAAAGAGTCTTACAAATCAAGATGTGAAGAGTTGAGGATAACGCTCTCGGATAACGTCCTCTCGTTCCCAAGTGGCCTCCCCTGGTGCATGCCTGTTCCAAGACACCAATACTAATGGAATGGCTTTGTTCTTCAGTGTCTTCACACTTCTATCCAATATGGCCATCGGCTGCTCCTGATATGATAAGTCCGGCTGTAGTTCCAGCTCGGAGTGATCCAGAACATGACTATCATCCCTTACATATTTCCTCAACTGAGATACGTGGAAAACATTGTGCACACCGTCCAAAGATGGAGGTAAGGCCAATCTGTAAGACACATCTCCCACTCGCTCCAAAATCTCGAATGGGCCGATATATCTCGGGCTCAACTTTCCACGAATACCAAACCGGATTACTCCCTTGGTAGGTGATATCCTCAAGAATACATGATCTCCAATCTGGAATTCCAATGGCCTCCTCCGTGTGTCTGCCCAACTCTTATGTCTGCTCTGAGCTGCCCTGAGATGATCTCTGATAATCCTGACTTTCTCTGTTGTCTGCATTAGGATCTCAGGTCCCAAAAGACTCCTCTCACCGACTTCATCCCAACAAATCGGTGACCTACATTTCCTTCCATACAATGCCTCAAAGGGTGCCATCTTAATACTGGCTTGATAGCTGTTGTTGTAAGAAAACTCAGCTAGATGAAGATGGTCTTCCCATGATCCCTTGAACTCTATCATGCAGGCTCTAAGCATATCTTCAAGGATCTGGATAGTTCTCTCAGATTGTCCGTCTGTCTGAGGATGATATGATGTACTGAACTTCAGACGAGTTCCCAGACCCTCTTGGAGACTCTCCCAGAAATGAGATCTGAATCTGGTGTCTCTATCTGAAACAATACTGACTGGAACTCCATGTAGACGAACTATCTCTTTCATATACTTGTCTGCCAGAACCTCTGTTGTCTGACCTACCCGGAATGGTATGAAGTGAGCTGACTTGGTGAGACGATCAATGATAACCCACACAGCATTATTACCTTTGGGGCTGCGAGGTAATGCTGTGACAAAATCCATAGTGATGTGTTCCCACTTCCATTCGGGTATCGGTAAAGGATGTAGAAGTCCAGCTGACCTCTGGTGCTCTATCTTTATCTGCTGGCACACCAAGCACTTGGCAACAAACTGGGCTATCTCCCTCTTCATGGCATTCCACCAAAAGTGTTTCTTCAAGTCCTGATACATCTTGGTTCCCCCCGGGTGTATGGAATAAGCTGAACTGTGTGCTTCCTCCAAAATCTTCTGTCTGACTTCTCCTTGGGGAACACAAAGCCTGCTTCCAAAATACAAAGCACCATCTGGATGGATACAGATATCAGTCCTCAATCCAGCCTCCACCTGAGCTCGAAATATCTGTAATCTGGGGCCCTCCTTCTGAGCTTCCTTGATCTCATCAATCAATGATGACTGGATCTGTAAAGCCATGAGCTGCCCTGCCTTCTCAGTTCCTTGCACCAACATCAAATCCAATCTGATGAAATCTCGAATCAACTCCTTCTGCTGAGTGATTTGGACTAGCACCCTGTTCTCTGGCATCCTGCTCAGTGCATCTGGAACTGTATTGACCTTGCCTGGATGATATTGCAAGTCAATATCATAGTCTGCCATAAGCTCCAACCACCGCCTCTGCCTCATGTTCAACTCTTTCTGTGAAAAGATATACTTGAGGCTCTTGTGATCTGTGTATATCAACACTCTATCTCCCAGAAGATAATGCCTCCAAATCTTCAAGGCAAAGATCACTGCTGCTAGCTCCAAGTCATGAGTTGGATAATTCCGCTCATGAGTCTTCAGTTGCCTAGATGCATATGCTATAACATGATCATGTTGCATAAGTACACATCCCAGGCCTTTACCTGATGCATCACTGAAGATGACCATCCCTCCTCTACCTGAGGGAGTCCTCAAGATTGGAGCTGAAATGAGCCTATGCTTCAATTGCTCAAATGCTGCGGTACACTCCTCTGTCCATATGTACCTTACCCCTTTCCGGGTGAGCTGGGTCAACGGAGCTGCAATCCTAGAGAAATCCTGGACAAAGCGTCTGTAATATCCGGCTAGTCCAAGAAAACTCTTAATCTCAGTCACCGTCCTTGGAATTGGCCAATCCTTCACTGCCTGGACTTTGCTGGGATCAACTGAAATTCCTTCTGCTGAAACCATATGTCCAAGGAAGGCTATGCTGTCCAACCAGAACTCACACTTGCTTCTCTTGGCATGAAGCTGCTCCTGCTGGAGAGTCTGCAACACAATCCTCAAGTGTTCTGCATGCTCCTTGTTGTTCTTTGAATAGATCAAGATGTCGTCTATGAAAACAACAACAAACTGATCCAAGTAGGGCGAGAACACTCGGTTCATCAAGTCCATGAAAACTGCAGGGGCATTGGTAACTCCGAAAGGCATTACTAGAAACTCATAGTGGCCATAACGGGTCCTGAATGCCGTCTTCGGAATATCCTCCTTCTTCACTCTCAGCTGATGGTAACCCGACTGCAAATCCAATTTAGAGAACACACGGGCTCAATGAAGCTGATCAAACAGATCATCAATCCTGGGTAAGGGATACTTGTTCTTGATGGTGACCTTGTTCAATTCCCTATAATCAATACAAAGTCTCTTACCACCATCCTTCTTGTTGGCCAATAGAACTGGAGCTCCCCATGGTGAAGTACTCGGCCGAATCAATCCTTTGTCTGAATATTCCTGCAGCTGCTTCTTCAGAATCTCTAACTCTGTCGGTGCCATCCTGTACGGAGCCTTGGATATAGGAGCTGCTCCTGGAACTGTGTCAATGGAGAACTCAATCATCCTCTCCGGTGGCAGTCCTGAAATCTCAGCAAACACTTCTGGGAATTCATCCCACACCGGTACCTTCTGCTTCTGAACCTCCGAAGTAGTCATCTGAGTCTTTCCCTTGGTAGACTTCACTTCTCCACTAAATTGGAACTCCGGTTGATGAGGGATTCTGAAATTAATCTTCTTCTCCCTACAATCAATAACTGCATAGTACTGACTGAGCCAGGTCATGCCTAAGATTACGTCGTACCCTTTGGTGTCTAGTACGAGCATATCTATGGCCAAAGTCTTATCACAAAGTTCTACTGGACAATCAGTACAAGCCTGAGAAGATATAACTACCCCATTCCCTGTACTTATCTCCCATTTGTGGTCTAATGATCTAACAGGTATAGAATGTAAAGCCACAAATTTATCTGAGATATAACAGTGGGATGCACCTGAATCGAAGAGAGCGAGAACAGGTAGTGAATGTACTCTGATGTTACCTGTAATCACCTCCTCAGAAGCCTCAGCCTCTGCTTCTGTCAGGTTGTAAGCCTGACCTCTACCACGCCCTGCTGCAGTCCTGGCTCCTCTCTGCACTGGACGAACAATCTGCTGTGGAGGAAGGGGGAGAGCTCTCCTCATCACTGGTCCCTGGTTCCTCTGCCCAAGTGGCCCTGGCAGCACTCTCTGTCCACTGGGTCCTGGAAGTGCTGGCATAGTCTGATTGGCAATCCCCATCCTCCTGTGTGAACAAGCCTCGACAGAATGATCTCGGGAACCACACACCAAGCACAACCCATTTGCTCTACGGTAGTTCTGCTGAGTGTGACCTGGTTTCTGACAATAATTGCAGATAGGACCTGATTGAGCCATCTGATAAGGAGCTGGTCTGAATGGTGGTCTTGCCAGAACCTTTGCTGCTCTGTATGGTCCTCCTCTTCCCATTGGGACAAACGGCCTCTTCATGGCCTGATTCCTCATCTGGTCTCCTTGCTTCTTCTCAAACCCACGCTCCACCTCTCGAGCGATGGTGAGAACTTCTGCATAGGTCTTCAGATGATGGGGCATTAGGAACATCTGAATGTCCATCTGTAGGCCCTGCTGAAACCTGCTTGCTCGCTTCTCCTCATCCGTCACCATGTACGGAGCAAAGCGGCTGAGTCTAAGGAATTCCGCGGCATACTCATCCACAGACTTGTTCCACTGCTGGAGTCTGATGAATTGCTCCTCCATATCTTTCTGCGCCGTAGCAGGGAAGAATCGGCTGTAGAAACTCTTGGAGAACGTGTCCCAAGTGACAGGCTTCTCCAAGCGGGCCTCCTCGGCTAACCACCAAGTTCGAGCTATGTCTTTCAGCTGAATCTTAGCAACCTCTACTTGGTTCTCCTTCGGGACACGGGCTGCATTCAGCAAATCAGTGGTGTTCGTCAGCCATTGCTCAGCATCCAATGGCTTCTCTCCTCCTGTGAAAATTGCTGGTTGCAGCCGTCGGAAATCTGAAATGTTTCCCGGTCTCTGCTCCTTCGGGGCTGCTAACTCCTGCCTGAGGAGTTCAGTCTGCTGCTGCTGGTTCTCCATCATGGCCTGAATAACTCTCAGGACATCGGCATTCTCTCCTCCTACAGGTCCATTCGGTACTTGCCCGATATTGTTACGACCCGATCGTCTCTCCATACCGAATTGGAATAGGATAACTGGAATTGGAAACAAATGGATGGAAGGAGTTTAGAACACAAGGAAATGAATCAAGGACGGAATCAAGAAGGACTTGATAACTCTGTACATTGTAGTTGGCATTCGCAAATTACTAGAATTTGCCACTTGATTGTACTTTTAGGTGTGAGAGCCTAAGCTCTGATACCAACCTGTAACGCCCCGATTCCACGGATACGGGACGTCACTGCGACGTATATATGTAGGTCAGAAGAAGCCCCCACGTATATACGCTAAGCATAAAAGTACAATAAGGAATCAGAGTACAACACAAAGCGTGGTGTATTCATATGCCAACTTACAAGATACAAGTACAAAGTTATACAAACTATGATAAAGTAATACACTTTACAAGTGTTATTTATCATATCCAAGTCCAAAAAGACAATATACAAACATGTACACAAGATGCTCACGTAATGGATGAAGATTCGTGAGCCAAAAGGAAGAGTCTGGCACGAGGGAACTAGAGTTGGTCAGCCTGCTCACTGAAATAAGCCTGGTCCTCTGTGGATGGCTCCACTTCGTTCCAAGCCTCAGAATCTGAATATGCAAATCCAAGGAATCAAGACATATAATAGTAAACAACTGTAGCCAAGTGGCTAAGGGACAGGAATAAAGAAGATGGAACAGTAATAAATAGCATCGACTAACAAGTGATGAAAACATAATAAGGTAAAGCCATAATGCAATGAATGTACAAATTAAGTCTATAATTATTATTACTTGTCTTACTGTGATATCTAGCTATGTGACCCAGCGTCCCAGAACACATAGATCCATATCCTAGTAAAGCAAGTTTGTTATTGGAAACAGCGGTTGTATCGACGAACTATGTTTACAGTGGGTCCCGTACATGCCCGGGACCACGGTCCAGGGTGTTCCGTTGCTTGATGACGGAACCAGCCGCAAGGCCTAACAGGAGGGTCTTATGTATGCCCTTAGTCATGACAGTATTCAGGAATAGGGAGCAAGCACTCCCTCGGTCCCCTGGAGGCCCTCAGGTCAGACCGGAATATAATTGTACAATTAACCTAATACCACTGTAAACACGAACACATACCGATATCCGCATATTTCCCCCGTCCCATGTGTAAGTTGGTCCATTTTATAAAATAGTCGAGTGTATCATGCTTGGTGTTTAAGTGATAGCATGAAGAGATGGAGATATTTCATATTTAACAAGTCCTAAAATGAGAATATATGATAACGAGTCAAGAAGTAACAAGTCATGAGGTCCATCAAGTAACATGTCATGTAGTACAAATCATAGAGCATGAATAAGAATAGTATATCATATGTGAAGCAAGGGTAAAATCCAATTCATAAAAGAAACAACAATTTTTGCCCAAAAACAGGTTAACGGTCGACTGCCGGTCGACTGCCGGTCGACCGGACAAAATGCGTGAGCTCCAGGTTTGGTCGGTCGACTGCCGGTCGACTGCCGGTCGACCGGAGATATAACTGCCGGTCGCCTGTCGGTCGACTGCCGGTCGACCGATACAGGGCCGTGAGCTCCAGGTTTTCTACCGGTCGACTGGTTGGTGAACCGGTCGACCGCCTACTCAAAACTGTGCACGTTTGTGCACATCGGTCGACTGCCCCCCTTGGGCCGGTCGACCGAAGTTCTGAAAAATGCTGCTGTTAGGTCAAAAATCAGATTTTTTGTGGTGGTTATTTTTGATAGCTAAAAATATGATTTTGATGACTTAAGGGGACATGATTTGTCAACACAAGTATACAAGGAACTTTACGAGTCTTGGTGAGTAAAAATACTCACTTCGAACGGTCGATTTGAACTTTTACGAGTTCCGAAGAGTTCGAGGTTGACGAAAAGCGCCGAAGTGATCCTCGACGATCTCGCGGACGATCCCAATCCAACGAAGTGGTAGTTGCTTGAGATGGAGATGAAGACTTGGGTGTTGTTTGGGAGTTAGGGTTTGAGTTGGAGATGGAGAAAGATTTTGTGAAGGTGAGAATTTTGTTGAAGTGAAGAAAAGAGAAAGGAATTGTAAAGGAAAGGATTTATATAGGTTTTGATTTTTGTAAAGGAGATGCAAATAAAGAAATTGAGAGGGGTTTTGTGCAAAATAGGGGAAGGGTGAGGTGTCTCCCTTGGCCAATGGTGGCCGGCCATGAGAAAGAGAGAGAGAGATGTATTAAATGAGGGGGTTGGTGAGAATGTGTGGAGATGGGATTTTGGAAGAAAATGGAAATTTGGAAAAATGGAATTCTTGTGGTTGTGAAGGAAGGAAAAGAAAATAGGGAAAAGGGAAAAAGAAAAGAATTGATAAATGAAGATATTTTCTTGGTCTTGGAAAATGAAAATATCGGAAACACGGATTCCTAGGTTCAAGTCAAGAATGCGGGAAAACATTTCGGAAAATACCGAAATCGTCCGAAATTTAAGTATCTCGGAACGACTCGTAATTTTCACCAAAAATCAATAATAATATATGAAGACCTATAGCGAAATCCGTTTGAAGAAATACTTATAGTTTTAAAGCTAAAAATCCCGGAATCAGTTACCTACCGACTCCGAAAGAATTTTCATAAATTCATAAAATTCTCAGAAAAAGTATATAGATAAGAAATACGATTCTAAGAAATAAAGTCTAAAGGACTTTCTAGAAATTCCTAACTGTTTGTGAATAAAAATACTGGAAGAAGTCTTCTACCGACTCCGGCAGAATTTGCATAAATTCGTAAAATCTTCAGAAAAAGTATTTAAGTAAGGAATATTATTCTAGGCAGAAATGTCTAAAGAATCTTCTAGAATTTCTAAACAGTTTGTAAGATAAAAATTCGGGAATCGATCAGCGGCACTGGTCGACACCGGTTTGGAGAAATTCATTTAAATTCTAGAAAATTCCAGAAATTCTCATAAAATCTAATATTTTAGAAAATGATATTTGAAATTGAAATTGGTCAATTACAGAAAGTAAATCGAAAAATACGATCGAAAAGCTGAATACGCATTAAGTACGTATTCCGGAAACAGGGTATTACATAAATAAATAATAAATACTTAGCCACTGATTAAGCTGGTTAGTCGTGCCTCAAGAAGCATTGCCGATCACGCCTAAAGGTGGTTAAGTCCTTAAATTCCTTCGTGGCCTTTTTTACTCGAGTCATCAAACCTGAGGGATGTTTTCTCATCTGGTGCCCTAAGACCATCTGGTTTGGGAGTCATCGGTAAGAGACTCGCTACAAGGGTAAACTAGAAAGCCTAAGGATGCTAAGGAAATGTAAATAAATAAACATTGTATATAAAAAAAAAGAAAAAAAATATATTATATATATAAGTAAACAAATGAACTTAGTCTAAGAAAGATCCTTCATATTTATAGATGTATATTGTTGACACTTAAAAAAGACAAGATTCTCATTGGTCCGAACGATGTCTAAACTTGTTGACATTTACAAAAGACAAGGGACAGACAAGCTGAAGACCAGTTTTCACCCACCTCCAAGGGACAAGGAAGCAGTTTGGACTCCACTGATCCAGCAAGCAGAACAGTGAACCCTGATTGTTTCTAAACAGACCTCAGCAGGTCTAAAATGCTAGCATTTAGCATTACATTAGCCCAAGGAGATAGCCTCGTGTGAGAGGCTAACATCATCCAGAGCATCGCCAGGAAGCTAACTGACAGCTTCGCCGAAAAGCCTCTTTTCGGACTTCACCAGGAATTGCCTCTAGCTCCGCTATGAGCTTCAAAGCGGGCAGCTCCGCCATCAGCCTGCTATGATCAGCCTTTGACCAATCAAATCTCCTGATGAGATCAGATCTAAGCTAATCAAATCCAATCGGGATTCAAATATGGCAGGTGATTGCCGCAATCTCTTGACTCTCTTGAAACGAGTAAGAGGATCAGGGAAAATCCTTCAACGATATGGAAAGGATCATAACAAATCGGAAAGATCAACCGACTTGCCATTTTCTAGCTCCGCGGAAGCTATTCTAGCCTCGCAGTAAGGCTACTTTCCAGATTCAAACAGATTCGGTTCAATCTGTTTCCATATCTTCAAGGGGACGATTATACCCTTGCTCTCCCTATAAATAACCCGCCATGGGTACAAGGAGGGAGGGGGATCGCAGAGGAAGGAGTCGTCAATCGCCTTCTGATCACGAGAGTCGATCAATCAACTTCTTCAACCGAGGCTTCTTCATAACGCACCGTGCGTTCTCGAATTCAGAGACCTTTTAGAGAATTGCTTTCTCTATCTAGGGTGTTGATGCCCTATCATCGTTCTTCTTCTCAAGGAATCTCCGGAACCAGGCGAGAAGGAATTCCTAATTGAAGGCGATTTTGAGAAGCAGCAAGAGGGTTCTACCAACCCTCTATTCTCTGATTCCCGGAACCAGGCGAGAAGGGAATCTCATCGCTCGCATCGTCAAAGGGACAAAGTGGTCGCGCGCTGACCAGACTCCTATCGGCACATTTTCCCAGAATCTCTGAGGAGATCTACTTGTAATCTTTTGAGAGTACTTGTAATTTAGCTCCTCAAACTTTTATTTGTAAGTTTTCCCTTTTTGCAAAATTAATGGAAAACAAGGTGGCGACTCCGCTGGGGAACGTATTCTCCTCTGCTGAGAATCAAGTGTCGCAATGCGACGAACAGACCTTCGGGTCTATCTCTGAATTCAGAAAAGCCGGTGCAGCCAGATCTTCTCTGGCTAAATCTTCAAGCAAAGTCTCTGCGGAGACGGAAAAGGTTCTCTGCAAACCTGTCGCAGTTCTCTGGCGCAACAAGGAAACATGTCCGCAGCCCAGATCCTGCACTTTTGAGAACCTGGTTATCCAGATCGATCAAGGAAGATTTGAAGAAGTCCTCTCTGGGGGTGGCCTGACGCTTCGAGCACGGAAGCACAGGAAGGTCTTCACGACCAAAGTTTCAAATCAGAAACCAGAGGCAGAATCTTGCCAACACACCACAGCCCCGCTTGTGGCTATTCAGGTTCCTTGCGAACCTATGCATCCTCTGTCGAAACGGATATGGAGGCCTAAACAGAGGTCCTTTGCTGAAGCTTCAGGCGTAGCCACGCCAAATCCGCGCCTCTCTTATGAAGAAAAAGGCAAGATGCCCGCCTGCGCCAACAATGCTGCCAACCATAAAGTCAAGACGGCGATCATACCGTCGCCTAGAGCAGCAATGCCTACTGCTAGCCCTGTCTTCACAAGCAAGGCTATTGTACCTCGGCGTACTCATCGGGTTTACAGCCGCGAGGCTAGAACCAGAGCACTATGCGGTGCTGATCCTTTCCGCAGGAATAAGGGGAACGATGCGTTGTCCCATATACCAGATTGTTCAGGCCCCTACAGGGCCGACCTGCGAGAATTCTTGGCGGACAAGCGGAGATTGAAGCATTTCCAGACTACTTCCCCCTGTCTTCGACGATGTGAATGCCAGTTGGTGATGGTCCATTCTATGCAGTGTCGGTTACGACCGACCCTCGCCACTTCTCCATACCGGCGATCAGTCTTTGATCGACTGTCTGCGCGCGTCCCGATGAGGCATCCCAAAAGGAGCGGGCCACCGGATCCAGCCTCTACATCCGTCAACATGACCGGAAGGGGGCGAGAGCCGCGCCGAAGAAGTCAAGCCTCTGACGACACCCCTTTTGGCTCCCCAGATTCAGACTACTGCCCAGGCTTAGGTGAAGTCTTGGTGCGTGAAGAAGGTGTTTTCCGAAACACCAGGTCTAGGGTGGCAATACCCTATAACTATGAGCAGCCTTCTTCCTCAAAGACCCTGATCTCGCCACAGCCCAGACAATCACCCCAATCATCTGATGGAGAAGATGGAGACAGCGGGTATGCCTCTTCAGCAACAGTCAGTTCTATACGGACGGACAAAGCATCGGTCAATATGGCCGAGAACGCCAATGACGACCTTCGTCGGCGTTTGGAAGCTCAGGAGCAGACCTCTAGAACTCAGCAAGAGGCCCTGGACAATATCCAACAGATGCTAGCTCAGCTCCTCAACAACCGGGATGACGATACCGGGAGCAATCATGACGAGGAGGGACACCTCAGTAATGATCCGCCCAAGACGGAGAAATCTAAGGGAGGCTCTTCCCTGGATGCCGAAGTCCTTAAAGGCCTTCAAGCTCAAATTTCATCCCTGGCTCAGAAGGATGAATTGAAGAAAGTGGGGGTAGTCCGTCCTTACCCACTGGAATGGGATTCGGTGTCATATCCGCCAAAGTTCAAACCACCAACGTTGCATACATATGATGGTAAGAGCTCGCCCAATCAGCACATCTACTATTTCCGGTCCCAAACCGGTAATGTTCTAAGCAACAACGCCATCATGGCTAGGTTGTTCATCGGCACCTTGAAAGGGGTGGCATTTGACTGGTTTCGCAGTCTCCCCCCAGGCTCTATCAATTCCTGGATCGACCTGGAAACTCGGTTCCTCTCTCGCTTCTATGAGGATGACACCGAAGTGACCATGGACAAGCTCCTTTCTACCGTACAGAAGAAAGGCGAATCCGTCCGTGAATACATTGAACGATTCAGAAATCTATCCCTGATGTGCCCAGCAGGGATGCCATTACCCATGCTCTTACAGACATGCAGACACAACTTCTTGGATCAAGTAGAAGTTCGCATGGGGGCTGTCAAAGCCCATACTTGGAAAGAATTGGTCGAACAAGCTGAGATAGCCGAGAAGTCGGCTAAGAAGTTCGAGCCATCCGTCCCTAGAAGCAAATGGGGTGCGAACAACAAAGGGCGTAGCGATCTCCCGCAGTCTTCCAAGCTAAAGGGAAGGAGATTATGTCCGTCGAGCTGACCGGGGACATGCAGTCAAAGGCCAAGAAGAGCGGCGTCAACAGCCAAGAGCCCAAGTTTCCTCCGAAGCAGTACTCCTTCAGAGATGACCAGGTGGTCACGATATTCCATCTGCTCCACAAAGGGAACATGTAACGCCCCGATCCCGGCGATACGGGGACGTCACTGCAACGTATATACGTAGGTCCGAAGTACCTTCCCGTATATACGCTAAGCATCAGTACAGACAAGAATCAGAGTACGGAAGCATATGGTGCATTATACATTCCAACACATATAGTACAATTACACAGTTATCAGCAGAAGTGATCACAATATTACATGAGATCACTAGTATACGCAGATGCGAGAATACAAAAGATATACATATATGAACAGTATAAAAGGGTGTCCACATACATGTATACAAGGAAAAGTATAAGTGTAAATAGAAATAGGGCACTCACGAGCTTACTAAGAAGAAACTCGAGAGGCACACAGGGGGCCTGGAAGGATGGAGTACTGAAAGGTCAACCGGGGTCCACGCTACCGCTGCGCCACTCTGATGCAGTAACGGGGGAATCCATACGCTCCGGGCTCCATGACCTGGACATAAGAATCCAGGGGAGTCAGTGAAACTCCCCAGGCGAGTAGTAATATGATGCCAGGTGGCGAGCCAGGATGAGCACAGGTGTCAAGTACAGAAGACAGGAGGGTTAGAACACAAAGGAAGTATATATGAACAAGTATATAATAATATCCATAAAACAGGAAATCCAGGATAAAGCAGAATATGAGCCGTTAATACGATAATACTCATAAAACCGGAAATTCGAAGTAAAATCCAAGACTAGCAAATATAGTAATGCATATCACAGATTCAGAGCCATTTAAGTTGCAGGCTTTAGTATGCGTCCCATTCCACATACCTCTACTTACAACTTAAAGAGCCAGTTATTATGACACTTTATTATTACTCGTCTTACCATATATCTAGGTATGTGTCTCGGTATATATCCCAACTCACATACTTCCATATAGGGCGTGTTTGGATGTAAGGAATCGGAGTGAAGTGAGGAAGTGGGGAAGTATAATTGCTCATTTCCCTATCTATCCAAACACCGGAAAGGAAAATAAGAAACCCCCTTTTCCCTTTTTCATCTCTCTTTTACACAACCATTTTCTCACTTCCAGAGTGCTACAGTTAATTTTGTGGTCATGTAAATCTCATTTATAATAAGTTATAGCATAAAACAGTTAATTTTTTGGTCATGTAAATCTCACTTGCATTCTAATTACAATCTATTTTTTATTTTTCTTATTAATTTTTATTTTAATATTATTTTGCGGTCAACTTTGTGGTCAACTTTTCCATTTCCACTTTTCATTACCATCCAAACACCGGAAACGACAAAACATTTTCCAAACCACACTTCCCAACAACCATCCAAACACTAGAAAATTTACTACTCATTTCCCTTTTTCCTAAAGGAAATAAATCTTACTTCCTACTTCCTCACTTCACACCAATTCCTTAAATCCAAACAGATATAGAAAGTCGAGGTTGTTATTGGAATAGCGGTTGTATCAACGAACTATGTTTACAGTGGGTCCCGTACATACCCGGGACCACGGCCAAAGTTTGCTCCGTTGCATGGAAACGGAAGCCAGCCGCAAGGCTTATCCAGGAGGAGGGACTTATGTATGCCCGTTAAAACAGGAATGTAGGGAGCCAGCTCTCCCCTCGGTCCCCTGGTGTACCACAGGTCAGACCGGATATAGTGCACAACCTAATGCCACTGTAAACACGAACACATATCGATATCCGCATATTTCCCCCGACCCAATACAAGTTGGTCCTTTTTAGGATTCAATAGTTTAATTATCACTTTACGGGAATAATAGAATCAGGACATGATCAGGAAATCTGGAGTACATAAGTACTATACAGTCAGGTCACTGCATGTAAAGCAGGAATACAATATACAGGTCACTGATCATGATACAGGATAACAAATCAGGATTCCCGTAAAGATGACAATCACAAGTCAAGTACATCATGCTGGGTGTAAAGTGATAGCATGATAGGATGGTGACATTTAGCAATCAAACAAACAAGTCAAGAGATAGATATTAGGTCAGTGGTAAGTCGTGGTCATAATAATAGGGTCTTGCCAAATAGTGGCACGACAGGTAGTCAGGTGATACCATACTAGAGGTCAGGTGATACCACGCCAGATGTAAGGTGATATACATGTGTTAAAAGTAAGCATGCAACTAACAAGTCTGAAGCAATGACAAGTAGTAACATGGAAGAGACTCAAAGCCCGACGACCACGAAGGGTCGGCCACGCATGGTATACGATAAAGAAGCAAGCATATCAATAGCATGGTACAAGCACAAGATGAAGCTACCATAATACAAGCAATGTAGTGCAATACATGAATATGAAAATAAGAAGCGAAATACTTATCGACCGATGAAACGGGAAACTCAAATAGAGGCGAGACTACTCGCATACAAGAAAGTAGCGAGTGAGAATACTCGCCTAAACTCCAAAATACCGAAAGATCCGAAATCCACGAAATCCGGGGCACGCCATAAACTATGATATATATATGTAGAGTGAAGAGGAGAGAGAAAGAGAGAAGTGAAGATGATGTTAGTCAAGATACAAGTCAAGAAGTATAATATACAACATATAAACCAAGTATAAGATCCAAGTTTGAGAAGGTAAATAATTGTAACAAACAGACAGAATTAGTCGACTAGGGTAGGATGAGTAGTCGACTAATAAAGGGGTTAGTCGACTAACAGTCTGGTATAGTCGACTAATACTGGGTTCCAGAGAGTTGATATTCTGATTCAGGAAAAGTTAGTCGACTAGGGTCATAGGGGTAGTCGACTAACAGACATGACAAGTCGACTGATAGTTAGGCTAAGTCGACTAATACTGTGATACAGAGAGTTAAGGTTTCAGGTTCAGGAAGGGATTAGTCGACTAGGGTCAAGGGTGTAGTCGACTAAGGGCCTCTAGTCGACTAGGAACTAAGGTAAGTCGACTAATACTGTGTTTCCAGAAAAGGTTAAGTTTCAGCTAAGGGTTTCTAGTCGACTAATCTATAGGTCTAGTCGACTAATCGTCTGGAAACAGTAAACAGAACAGATTTCCTAGGGTTTGGGTTTGATGGCTAAATAATCATGGATTGAAGTCATAATTGAACATGATATGATTACACATGTATACTAAGAATAGACTAAGTCTAGATGAGTAAGATCACTCACCAAAGAGAGTGATTGGTCTCCATGAGGTGAGGGAGTGATGGTGGTGGTGATTGAAGTTGATGATAAAGAAGATGGTGGAGTCCTTTGGTGTTGTTGATGCCCTTGTGGTTGCTTCCATGGTGATGAAGGAGGAAGAAGATGAAGCTAAAGTGTTGGAGTAGTTGTTGAGGTGGTGGAGATGAAGAGGAATTGGAGATGGTGAAGGCTAGGGCTTCTCTTTTGAGAAGTGAAGAAGAGAAAAAGAGAAGTGAAGAAAAAATGAAATAGAATGTAAAGGGAAAGCATTATATGTTTTGGATTTTTTGAAGGGGATGCAAATCAAATAGAAGTGAGGGGGTTTTGTGTAAAAAGAAGGGGAGGTGAGGTGTCTCTCAAGTGGACACTTGGCCGGCCATGAGAGAGGGTGAGGTGGAGTGATAATAATGAGGAAGTAGGTTGAGTTGGTGGAGTTTATGGAATTTAGAATTTTGGAAAATAGGAAAAGTGTGTGGTGGAAGTTAAAGGAAAGGAAAGAAAGAAAATAGGAAATGGGAAAGAAAATGGAAAAGGAAGGAATACTCTTGGAATGGAAAATGAAAATAATGGAAGTGGCGGATTCCCGGGATTCAGTTGCGGATGCGGAAATCTTTCGGGAAAACACCGGAATCGTCCGAAATTCAAGTATCTCGGAACGACCCGAAATAATTACCAAAAATCAATAATAATATATAAAGACCAATAGTGAAATCCGTTTGAAGAAATACTTTATAGCTTTAAAACTAAAAATCCTGGAATCAATAATTTACCGACTCCGATGGAATTTTCATAAAATCCAAAAATCCTCAGAAAAAGAATGTAGGTAGAAAATATGATTCTAAGGAATAATGTCTAAAGAATCATTTAGAAATTCCAAACCGTTTAAGAATTAAAAATCCAGGAATCGGTCAGCGGCACTGGCCAACACCGGTTTTGAAGAAATTCATTTTAATTCCAGAAAAATCTAGAAAATCATAGAAAATATATAATATTGGAAAATGATATTTAAAACTAAAATCGGTCAATTCTAATTATCAGAATGTCTAAATCGAGTAATACTCTAGGATCGGGCCTTCGTTCAGACTAGGGCTGACTCCGAATCCACGAATCCAAATCCAAAATAAACAATCATATAAGGAATTCATAATGCAGAATAAATACAGGAAACAAATCGAAAAAATACGACCGAAAATCTGAATACGCAACTAAGTACGTATTCCGGGAACGGGGTATTACAATCCACCCACCTTACAAAAAATTGCGTCCTCGCAATTTCGTTAAGGGGTAAATTGAATACAAAGGGGACAGCGGTGGAATTTATACCAATTAAGATATGAAGCACTATAGGTAGGGCTCTCAAGTCAACTGAATAATAATCATACTCTGCATTTCCGGCTGATGATGTCGTGGCTGTGTAATAAATCTTTAGAATAATGCTGAATAATACTGATGATGTCGTGGCTGTGAAATAAATAAGCCAGAATACCGAAGACAAAGAAAACCCTGATAGTCCTGAGCATAATAATAAAGAAGACCGATAATTAAGAATCCCGAATACCAGGCATCAATCACTCTGAACGATATAGTAGAGAATGTAGAGTATCTGTAGAGAATGCCGACTACTGTCTTGTGAAAGATAGCCAGATCAAGATTGATCTGGAGAATACCAAGCTTCATAGAGTTCGCCGAAGAGGTCACATAATAGCTTCATGCAGAACCAGCCACTACCTCTCTAGTCTAGTCATATCTAAATAGTATAAGGCTTCATAAAACCAAAACAGGGAAGGGATATGGAAAGGATTTAGGAATCAAAGGAAGGATAGTCAAGAAATAGATAACTCTGCACTTGTAGTTGGAATGTATAACCAAGACTCAAGTATTCCAGTTGCAAATCTCTTTACCATTGATTTGCCGTCTGGACGTACTGAGGAAGTTAGAGCCTAGGCTCTGATACCAACCTGTAACGCCCCGATCCCGGCGATACGGGGACGTCACTGCAACGTATATACGTAGGTCCGAAGTACCTTCCCGTATATACGCTAAGCATCAGTACAGACAAGAATCAGAGTACGGAAGCATATGGTGCATTATACATTCCAACACATATAGTACAATTACACAGTTATCAGCAGAAGTGATCACAATATTACATGAATATCATATCACTAGTATACGCAGATGCGAGAATACAAAAGATATACATATATGAACAGTATAAAAGGGTGTCCACATACATGTATACAAGGAAAAGTATAAGTGTAAATAGAAATAGGGCACTCACGAGCTTACTAAGAAGAAACTCGAGAGGCACACAGGGGGCCTGGAAGGATGGAGTACTGAAAGGTCAACCGGGGTCCACGCTACCGCTGCGCCACTCTGATGCAGTAACGGGGGAAATCCATACGCTCCGGGCTCCATGACCTGGACATAAGAATCCAGGGGAGTCAGTGAAACTCCCCAGGCGAGTAGTAATATGATGCCAGGTGGCGAGCCAGGATGAGCACAGGTGTCAAGTACAGAAGACAGGAGGGTTAGAACACAAAGGAAGTATATATGAACAAGTATATAATAATATCCATAAAACAGGAAATCCAGGATAAAGCAGAATATGAGCCGTTAATACGATAATACTCATAAAACCGAAAATTCGAAGTAAAATCCAAGACTAGCAAATATAGTAATGCATATCACAGATTCAGAGCCATTTAAGTTGCAGGCTTTAGTATGCGTCCCATTCCACATACCTCTACTTACAACTTAAAGAGCCAGTTATTATGACACTTTATTATTACTCGTCTTACCATATATCTAGGTATGTGTCTCGGTATATATCCCAACTCACATACTTCCATATATAGAAAGTCGAGGTTGTTATTGGAAATAGCGGTTGTATCAACGAACTATGTTTACAGTGGGTCCCGTACATACCCGGACCACGGCCAAAGTTTGCTCCGTTGCATGGAAACGGAAGCCAGCCGCAAGGCTTATCCAGGAGGAGGGACTTATGTATGCCCGTTAAAACAGGAATGTAGGGAGCCAGCTCTCCCCTCGGTCCCCTGGTGTACCACAGGTCAGACCGGATATAGTGCACAACCTAATGCCACTGTAAACACGAACACATATCGATATCCGCATATTTCCCCCGACCCAATACAAGTTGGTCCTTTTTAGGATTCATAGTTTAATTATCACTTTACGGGAATAATAGAATCAGGACATGATCAGGAAATCTGGAGTACATAAGTACTATACAGTCAGGTCACTGCATGTAAAGCAGGAATACAATATACAGGTCACTGATCATGATACAGGATAACAAATCAGGATTCCCGTAAAGATGACAATCACAAGTCAAGTACATCATGCTGGGTGTAAAGTGATAGCATGATAGGATGGTGACATTTAGCAATCAAACAACAAGTCAAGAGATAGATATTAGGTCAGTGGTAAGTCGTGGTCATAATAATAGGGTCTTGCCAAATAGTGGCACGACAGGTAGTCAGGTGATACCATACTAGAGGTCAGGTGATACCACGCCAGATGTAAGGTGATATACATGTGTTAAAAGTAAGCATGCAACTAACAAGTCTGAAGCAATGACAAGTAGTAACATGGAAGAGACTCAAAGCCCGACGACCACGAAGGGTCGGCCACGCATGGTATACGATAAAGAAGCAAGCATATCAATAGCATGGTACAAGCACAAGATGAAGCTACCATAATACAAGCAATGTAGTGCAATACATGAATATGGAAATAAGAAGCGAAATACTTATCGACCGATGAAACGGGAAACTCAAATAGAGGCGAGACTACTCGCATACAAGAAAGTAGCGAGTGAGAATACTCGCCTAAACTCCAAAATACCGAAAGATCCGAAATCCACGAAATCCGGGGCACGCCATAAACTATGATATATATATATGTAGAGTGAAGAGGAGAGAGAAAGAGAGAAGTGAAGATGATGTTAGTCAAGATACAAGTCAAGAAGTATAATATACAACATATAAACCAAGTATAAGATCCAAGTTTGAGAAGGTAAATAATTGTAACAAACAGACAGAATTAGTCGACTAGGGTAGGATGAGTAGTCGACTAATAAAGGGGTTAGTCGACTAACAGTCTGGTATAGTCGACTAATACTGGGTTCCAGAGAGTTGATATTCTGATTCAGGAAAAGTTAGTCGACTAGGGTCATAGGGGTAGTCGACTAACAGACATGACAAGTCGACTGATAGTTAGGCTAAGTCGACTAATACTGTGATACAGAGAGTTAAGGTTTCAGGTTCAGAAGGGATTAGTCGACTAGGGTCAAGGGTGTAGTCGACTAAGGGCCTCTAGTCGACTAGGAACTAAGGTAAGTCGACTAATACTGTGTTTCCAGAAAGGTTAAGTTTCAGCTAAGGGTTTCTAGTCGACTAATCTATAGGTCTAGTCGACTAATCGTCTGGAAACAGTAAACAGAACAGATTTCCTAGGGTTTGGGTTTGATGGCTAAATAATCATGGATTGAAGTCATAATTGAACATGATATGATTACACATGTATACTAAGAATAGACTAAGTCTAGATGAGTAAGATCACTCACCAAAGAGAGTGATTGGTCTCCATGAGGTGAGGGAGTGATGGTGGTGGTGATTGAAGTTGATGATGAAGAAGATGGTGGAGTCCTTTGGTGTTGTTGATGCCCTTGTGGTTGCTTCCATGGTGATGAAGGAGGAAGAAGATGAAGCTAAAGTGTTGGAGTAGTTGTTGAGGTGGTGGAGATGAAGAGGAATTGGAGATGGTGAAGGCTAGGGCTTCTCTTTTGAGAAGTGAAGAAGAGAAAAAGAGAAGTGAAGAAAAAATGAAATAGAATGTAAAGGGAAAGCATTTATATGTTTTGGATTTTTGAAGGGATGCAAATCAAATAGAAGTGAGGGGGTTTTGTGTAAAAAGAAGGGGAGGTGAGGTGTCTCTCAAGTGGACACTTGGCCGCCATGAGAGAGGGTGAGGTGGAGTGATAATAATGAGGAAGTAGGTGGGAGTTGGTGGAGTTTATGGAATTTAGAATTTTGGAAAATAGGAAAAGTGTGTGGTGGAAGTTAAAGGAAAGGAAAGAAAGAAAATAGGAAATGGGAAAGAAAATGGAAAAGGGAAGGAATACTCTTGGAATGGAAAATGAAAATAATGGAAGTGGCGGATTCCCGGGATTCAGTTGCGGATGCGGAAATCTTTCGGGAAAACACCGGAATCGTCCGAAATTCAAGTATCTCGGAACGACCCGAAATAATTACCAAAAATCAATAATAATATATAAAGACCAATAGTGAAATCCGTTTGAAGAAATACTTTATAGCTTTAAAACTAAAATCCTGGAATCAATAATTTACCGACTCCGATGGAATTTTCATAAAATCCAAAAATCCTCAGAAAAAGAATGTAGGTAGAAAATATGATTCTAAGGAATAATGTCTAAAGAATCATTTAGAAATTCCAAACCGTTTAAGAATTAAAAATCCAGGAATCGGTCAGCGGCACTGGCCGACACCGGTTTTGAAGAAATTCATTTTAATTCCAGAAAAATCTAGAAAATCATAGAAAATATATAATATTGGAAAATGATATTTAAAACTAAAATCAGTCAATTCTAATTATCAGAATGTCTAAATCGAGTAATACTCTAGGATCGGGCCTTCGGTTCAGACTAGGGCTGACTCCGAATCCACGAATCCAAATCCAAGATAAAACAATCATATAAGGAATTCATAATACAGAATAAATACAGGAAACAAATCGAAAAAATACGACCGAAAATCTGAATACGCAACTAAGTACGTATTCCGGGTACGGGGTATTACAGAACAAAATGAAGCTACCAGATGCTCGCGTCCTAATGAGATAGGGCGCACAAATGACCCCAAATACTGTCTTTATCATAGGATGGTCCATCATCCTACTGACAAGTGCTATGTCCTCAAGGACAGGATACAAGCCCTAATTGATGCCGGCGTCCTCACACTAAAGACGGAACAGAAGAAAGTCACTGCCAATATGGTGACTCTTGAGTTCGGCACTGCCCAGAAGGTCACAGTTCCTGACGGGACCTATCCAGCCCCGATGCCGCGGTTGGAAGTCAAGCATCCTCCAGCCATGACTCAAAACAACAAGGGCCTCGCCCCTTTGACATTGGAGACAGGGGAAGTTATATGGATACACCCCGACCTCGTCCAAGACATACAGCAGACGTCGAAGGACTCCAGCAAAAAGGGCAAGTCTTGCAATGTCGTCTCTGTTCTACCAGACGATGGTAATCTTACTTCGGCTTCCCTCAGCGATTCTGAAGAAGAAAAGCATGCCTGTACAGCGCAGGCAGATGCGCCTCAACAGACGGGCACCCGGTCTGGAAAGTCATACCTAAGGCAGTATGACAAACCTACTGACGAGGTACCACAGCAAACAACGTCAGTACCAATGCCGACATCCGCTCCAGTCCTGACCAAAGGAGGGAAAAACCTAAGGAGGTGCGATTCGACCAGGTGTTGAAGAAACCACCAAGCCAAGGGCTAGCCACGCCCTTTCGCTTTGATATATTGGCCCACTTAGCCAATATCCCGGCTCGTATCACAATACACGAGCTCCTTCGTCTCTCTAAAGAGACAAGAGAGGCACTCAGAGATGCGCTAGCCAACTCGGAGTCCTTTCTGACATGCATGCCCGAGGTTCCTGATGATGAGATGCGCCCTTCCTGCTCAGAGTGCCATCACGCACAGTCAAAGGTACCTGCCATTACCTTCACGGCGGAAGATATGCTTCTCAAAGACAACAAGCATGATCGACCTCTGTACTATACCGGATATATCGGTTCAACCTGCATCGAAAGGATACAAGTCGATCCGGGGTCTGCGCTCAGCATCATCCCCAAAAGGCTCCTCTACTTCCTCGGCATACCACTGTACAGGTTGTCTGCGACCACCACTACAATATACGGTTTTAACGCCGGGAGCAGCCATCCGCTTGGAAAGATTCGGCTTCGCTGCAGAATCGGAAGCCTGAAGTCAGAAGTGACATGCTATGTCATTGACGCGGACACATCATACAACCTGCTACTGGGACGACCATGGATCCATGCCAACTGGATCGTTCCTTCCACTCTCCATCAGTGCTTCAAGTATGTTGAGGATGATGCGACAGTACGAACTGTCTTCGCTGAGAAGCAGCCCTTCAAGGGGGTGGAAAACTATTTCACAGATGCTCTCCTATATCAAGAGGCTAGTGGAACGCCGGGAGAACCATTGCCAGACAGTGATGGAAGTGGCAATGAGGCGGATTCGGAATCCGAAATGGGCACGCCAGCCATTTTGATTGGCGAGCCAATAGTAGCATGCTTTAATGATCCCCGATGTAAGATCCCTTCTGATGAGGAAGGCGAATGGATAATTAATGATAATATTTCTTTTGATTATCCTGCGAGCATCGAGTCAATTAAATCCAGCATGGATGGCTCTCTTCACATGCACGTACATGAGCCAAGTTCGGCTACTACATCTGTGGAGGTTATAGAAGGGGCCACGCTGGTGATCCCTCCATCCAAACAAGGTCAGTTGCCGATAATCTTCGGTAGAACCCAGCCACGGAGACCTGTACCTACAGATTCAAGCTCGGACTCAGAAGCCCCACAGTTCTTCCATTATGCACAACCGGCACGCCATATTATGGAGAAGATGGGATATGACTTGAAGAAGGCAGGCGGCCTGAACTTCGGAAAGGGAAGACGTGGTCTGATGCGTAATGCTGTCCCGAATGGGAAACCTGCAAATTACTATGATAGTTCACGCAGGGGTTGGGTTATGTTACACCCACATCATCAGTAACGGTTCAAGTCAAAGACGACGAGCCAATTCCATCACAGTCGGACTCATCTGCCGAATGGGACTCTGACATCAGCATAGGAGGAATGTTCAACGGCCTCACTGTGAATATGACCTCGGGCAGTCAATTGGAACCTGCGGAAGCTGCTGATGAGGAACCTTGGGCCCAGCAATTAAGCCTCCATGGGAAAAGCGGTTCGAGCTGCGCGAGCCACCTACCGAAGACAAGGTGATCCGAGTCAACTTGGGCAGTCAAGATCACCCCAAGCCTATTTTCATAAGTGAAAGCTTATCACTTATCGAAAAGGAAGAATTGATAATGCTCGTAAAAGAGTATATAGATGTCTTCGCCTGGAGCTATGAAGACATGCCTGGACTCGATCCACAGGTCGCTATGCACCGTCTAAACATCAAGCCCGACGTTAAGCCAGTCAAGCAACAACAACGTCGGTTCCGCCCAAACATCATGGAGGCTATTGAAGCCGAAGTTCATAAGCTCATTGCTTGTGGCTTCATCCGGGAGGAACAACATCCAGATTGGGTGGCTAACATAGTCCCCGTCCTTAAGAAGAATGGGAAAATACGGATCTGCATCGACTACCGTGACCTCAATACGGCCTGTCCCAAAGATGAATTCCCACTGCCCATCACTGATGTCATGATTGACAACACATGCGGGTTCGAGAGGATGTCTTTTATGGACGGCTTCTCAGGGTACAACCAGATCAAGATGTATCCCGACGACGAGAAGCATACTTCTTTCCGAACGCCTTTGGGGGTATACTGCTACACTGTAATGCCCTTCGGATTGAAGAACGCCGGAGCAACCTACCAGCGGGCAATGAGCATGATCTTCCGCGATCATCTCCGGAAGACGGTGGAGTGCTATGTTGACGACATTGCTGTCAAAAGTCGCCGCAAAGATGAACATCTTCGCGATCTGAGGACGATGTTCAATATAATGCGGGCTCATCAGTTGAAAATGAACCCGACAAAATCCTTTTTAGGAGTATCCAGCGGCAAATTCCTTGGGTTCATAATCACATCAAAAGGAATCCATCTAGACCCAGACAAAATCAAAGCCATCCAGGACATGCATCCACCAAGGAACCTCAAAGAGCTCAGAGGCTTACAAGGCAGGTTAGCCTATATCAGGAGATTCATAGCAAATCTATCGGGCCGTTGCCAACCATTTACCCGACTAATGAAGAAGGGTACTGCCTTCATATGGGATCAAGCTTGTCAAGAAGCTTATGAAGACATTAAGAGGTATCTCACAAAACCTCCAGTCTTGGTGGCCCCTACATCAGGGAAACCATTCTTGCTTTATGTGAAAGCCCTGGATTATTCCCTCGGCGCCCTCCTCGCTCAGAAGGACGACAATGGCCATGAGCAGGCCATTACTATCTGAGTAGAACTCTCATAGGAGCGGAATCTCGCTACAATCCTATTGAAAAAGAGTGTTTAGCTCTCGTCTTCGCTGTCCAGAAGACACGACATTATTTGGTTGGCCAAACCATACATGTCATCTCCAGGGTAAACCCTTTACGTCTTCTCATGACGAAGCCAGGGTCGTTGAACTCAAGGTTGGCTAAATGGGCACTGCTATTATCCCAATATGACATAACCTTTACCCCTCAAAAGGCGGTTAAAGGTCAAGCCCTTGCAGAGTTCTTGGCTGCGCATCCAGTCCCGGAACATTCAAAGCTTCACGAAGACATCCCTGATGAGGTCTTCGAATCTAATGCAACATCAGTAGAGGAAGTATGGCAGATGTTCTTTGACGGAGCATCGCGGATGGGCCCCAAAGGAAAGATTATTGCCGGAGTGGGGGTTGTGTTCATCTCCCCACAAGATCATATCCTTCCCAGGGCGTTCTCCTTGACAGAGTCATGCTCTAATAATGTAGCGGAATACAATGCTCTGCTCATTGGCCTCCAGCTCGCCCACGGAATGGGGGTACGCTATCTTGAAGCTTATGGCGATTCAAAGCTGATCATTAGCCAGGTAAAAGGCGAATATGAAGTCCGCCATGAGGACTTGGTGCCTTACTATCATACAGCCATCGAATTGGCTAGCTTATTTGAAGGCTTCTACATCGGGCATGTGTCTCGATCTCAGAATACCAAGGCGGATGCTCTCGCTGCACTAGCGACGACGCTAGCCTTACCGGCCGACACAGAGTATCACCTCACAGTCGCAACCCGGCATCTCGTATGCTCCAAGTATATGCTAAAGATCCAAGAAGTCCATAATACCTCCGTGGATCTTGAGCCGAGGGATTGGCGCTTCCCTCTCATTGACTATGCTCTGCACGATCTGCTCCCGGATGATCCCAAAGAAGCGGCGTCCATCAGACGAAGGTCGCCCCGCTTCTACTATGATCCCACTTTGAAGACACTTTACCGTCGTTCATATGATGGTATCCTTCTCCGTTGCCTTTCTCATTCAGAGGCACAAGAAGTGCTTAAAGAAGCACATGATGGCATTTGCGGAGCTCACCAGCCGGGTCCAAAGCTTAAAGACAGGCTGCACAGACTTGGGTACTACTGGCCGACCATGATGGCCGATGCCACCCAGTATGCACGAAGGTGTAAGGCGTGCCAGGTCCATGCAGACTTCATACACCAACCTTCGGAGTTGCTCCACCCTACTGTTGCTTCATGGCCATTTGAAGCATGGGGAACTGATGTCGTAGGGCCAATCAGTCCCTCTTCGGCAAGAGGTCACCGGTTTATCCTGGCAATAACCGATTACTTCTCAAAATGGGCAGAGGCCATACCATTGGCCGAAGTCAAAACCTCCCATCTGGTTAGCTTCATCAAACACCATGTCATCCATCGATTTGGTGTCCCCAGGCGGATCATCCATGACAATGGTCCCCAATTCATAAGCCAAGGGTTCTGTCGATTCTGCGATAAATACCGAATTCAGAATGTGGCTTCAACAGCTTACAATCCTGCCGCCAATGGTTTAGCAGAAGCATTCAACAAGACAATCATCAAGCTGCTCAAGAAGTTCGTCTCCTCGAATAAGCGAGATTGGGACGAAAAGCTCGGTGAATGCCTTTGGGCCTACCGGACTACGGTGCGGACACCGACAGGCAATACGCCTTTTTCCCTGGTATATGGGTGCGAAGCAGTTATCCCATTGGAAATCCAGGTGCCATCATTACGGGTAGCCTTGACTACTAAGATGACATCAGAAGACAATGATCGCCTGCGTCTTCAAGAGCTCGAAGCCCTAGACGAAAAGCGGCTACAAGCTCAGCAACACATCGAGCTATATCAGGCTCGGATGTCAAAAGCCTTCAATAAAAAGGTCAAGCAGAGAATCTTCCAGAAAGGAGACTTGGTCTTAGCCGTCAGACGACCGATGATTATGACGCACAAGACCAAAGGCAAATTTCAGCCTAAATGGGAAGGACCGTTTGTAATAGAGACAGTCTATTCAAACGGAGCATACCGCCTTATGAATGCAGGTGGCGACCTACTCATGATGCCGATCAATGGCAAATTCTTAAAGAAGTATTATCCTTAATCGAGGATCCTTCTCTCGATCAAGTTAACATTACACCTCTGATCGAGATCCGCGCGTCCGAAATGCGCACAAAGAGAGCCTTTCTTTTCCTCCAAGCGAGACTATACGGCCATGGATCAACTGGGACCTGGCCATGCACCAGTCACCCTAGAAGACAATCGAGGTTGTGCAGACATCAACCTGATAATCCGACATCCTTAACGATCAAGGATAGAGGAAAATGTTGGCCTCTAAGCCCAACATGAGTCCTCAATAACTCATCATGCTGAGGGGAATAGCATGGCTAGCCCAACCCAAACGGTAGTTGGTAAAGGCATATCAAACCCGTTGATAGCTGGGGGTTTGCTAAAAATCCTAAGGGACCTGCTCCCATTTGATTCCTCTCCAAAATCACCTACCAATTCTTATCCATAGAATGGTAGGACCACAGATACTCCGCTGTTACGTTAACATTAAACCTATGACAGCAGTCCCCTCATTTCTCCTCGTGAAAATGAGATCTCCAAAATCACCTACCAATTCTCATCCATAGAATGGTAGGACCACATATACTCCGCTGTTACGTTAACATTAAACCTATGACAGCAGTCCCCTCATTTCTCCTCGTGAAAATGAGACCTCCAAAATCACCTACCAATTCTCATCCATAGAATGGAAGGACCACATATATTCTGCTGTTATGTTAACATTAAACCTATGACAACGGTTCCCTCGTGAAAACGAGACCCCATCACCTATTGATTGAAGCTTGGTGGCTTCTCAACCAGTTACGTCATTGCGACCTCTGAACTGGCAGATAGCCAAGTTTCATCCACCATTGAGCTTAGTGGCGTCTCAATTGGTTATGTCATTGCGACCTCTGAACCAGCAGACAGCTAAGTCTCAATCCCGAGCCCTGTTGACATTTACAAAAGACAGGTCTCGATACTCGTTGACATTTACAAAAGACGAGTATCACCTATTGATTGAAGCTTGGTGGCTTCCCAACCAGTTACGTCATTGCGACCTCTGAACTGGCAGATAGCCAAGTTTCATCCACCATTGAGCTTAGTGGCGTCTCAATTGGTTATGTCATTGCGACCTCTGAACCAGCAGACAGCTAAGTCTCAATCCCGAGCCCTGTTGACATTTACAAAAGACAGGTCTCGATACTCGTTGACATTTACAAAAGACGAGTATCACCTATTGATTGAAGCTTGGTGGCTTCTCAACCAGTTACGTCATTGCGACCTCTGAACTGGCAGATAGCCAAGTTTCATCTACCATTGAGCTTAGTGGCGTCTCAATTGGTTATGTCATTGCGACCTCTGAACCAGCAGACGGCTAAGTCTCAATCCCGAGCCCTGTTGACATTTACAAAAGACAGGTCTCGATACTCGTTGACATTTACAAAAGACGAGTATCACCTATTGATTGAAGCTTGGTGGCTTCTCAACCAGTTACGTCATTGCGACCTCTGAACTGGCAGATAGCCAAGTTTCATCTACCATTGAGCTTAGTGGCGTCTCAATTGGTTATGTCATTGCGACCTCTGAACCAGCAGACAGCTAAGTCTCAATCCCGAGCCCTGTTGACATTTACAAAAGACAGGTCTCGATACTCGTTGACATTTACAAAAGACGAGTATCACCTATTGATTGAAGCTTGGTGGCTTCTCAACCAGTTACGTCATTGCGACCTCTGAACTGGCAGATAGCCAAGCCTCATCTACCATTGAGCTTAGTGGCGTCTCAATTGGTTATGTCATTGCGACCTCTGAACCAGCAGACAGCTAAGTCTCAATCCCGAGCCCTGTTGACATTTACAAAAGACAGGTCTCGATACTCGTTGACATTTACAAAAGACGAGTATCACCTATTGATTGAAGCTTGGTGGCTTCTCAACCAGTTACGTCATTGCGACCTCTGAACTGGCAAAGCCTCATCTATCATTGAGCTTAGTGGCGTCTCAATTGGTTATGTCATTGCGACCTCTAAACCAGCTGACAGCTAAGTCTCAATCTCGATGCTTGCTGACATTTACAAAAGGCAAGTATCTCCCTTCCTTTTAAGCCCCGCAAAGGGCTAACCTCGAGACTGGCAACGTCCCATTCGGTTATGTTATTGCAACCTCTGAACCAACAGACAGTCATGTCTCATTATCTAAGCAACAGACGACAAAAGAAAAATCTTTCTATTAATCCAGAAGGATGGGATACATGGAGGAGCCTATAGGCGTACATGATAAGATCGGATCCGATCTCCGAGCGAAGCTAGCCGCGCCCTCCTGTCATCTTCAGCCTGGGCCAGCGCCTGTGATCTTAGCTCCGCCTCATCAAAGTCCACCGCCTGAGCCAGACGAGCCTCGGTCTCCGCCAAAGTCGCCCTCTGTGATGACTTCCGCTCCGCCAGTTCCTCACTTCGAGCCCTGAGTTGCTTAAGCCGCGCAGACTCTTCATGACGCATCTGTGTAGCCTTCGACAAGAGGAGATTTGCCTTTCGGATCATCTCTTCAGCCCTCTTAATCTTATCTTCAGCGTCAAGAAGAGCACTGTTGGAAGCATCAATTGCACTCCCAACCTCTGCTTCCTCTGCCTCCAAGGACCTCAAGTCAGAGGAGATAGCCTCAACAGCCTCTTGAGTAGCGAGCTGAGCCTCGCTCTTCTGGGCGACAAGACGTGCGAGCCGTTCATCAGCCAAAGACGCTGCGTCGGAACGATGGAAATGGCGCCATTCCTCCACGTCCTTCTCAAGGTCATCTACCAGGAGCTCCAGAGCAGTAGCTTGATGGTACCCCTCAAAGTCCCGGATACACTCAATGCCACGGGAGAGAACCATCTTCAGCTTCGAAAATGGCACAGGCGAGCCCTTCAAGACTAGACCGATAGTCTGCTCCAAACTATTATAGAAGCTGTCGACCAGATTACCGATAAAGTCATTCTCAGCTTCATCAACCCTTGAGACAACCTCGGAGCAATCTACCAACCTAGCCGACACCACCGCGGAAGAAGAAGCGGGAACATCGACTGCAGCAGGGCAAGCCAAAGGTGACCTCGGCGGAGTCCTCAGCGACACCAGCACGCCAGCCACCGCGGAGGTAGGACTGGCAACCACCTCCTGAGCAGCAGGCTCAACTACCAGCGTCGGGGAGGTAGGGCTCACAATCACCCTCAGTGCCGTATTCGGCAAAACAGTCTGCACCTCACTCGCTGATGTGACTGGAAGTGAGGGTACCTCCGGGATTGCCGCCTCTTCAACCTCAGGGCCCTCCGCTGATTTGGGCTGATAAAAAGGCAGGTCGCCATACAGCGCGTCTAACACAGCAGCGTCTGCCCCGGTCGAAGCGCTCATATCGCCCTTTGACCCTTCAGGAAAACCCTCCGCTTCTTTTGAAGCTGACGCACCTTGGGGACGAATGCCTGCAACAAAACCAAGGTCAAAAAGGAGACGCAACAAATAGGCGAGGATCAGGAGATCTTAGTCATACCGAAGGCCGATGTCACCTCGTCTGCCGCATCGGAATCCAAGGGTCCCAACGGAAAGTTCTTACCAGACTCAACGCGGATAGCCGGCCCACTCGCCGATTCCTCCGCAGACCACCCGCAGAGCTGGATGCCATAGGACTTCCTTTAGAAGTCCCAGCGCCCGAAGGGCCAATATCGGCCGCATCACCTCCAGACTCCTCCGAGCGAGCAAAGGAACCAGCTGCACTTCCATAAGTGAACAGGGGATCGTAGTGCTCCCCTTGCTCTCCAACTGCCTCAGCTCCTGCAACAAAAAAGCAAATGATGAGTTATTTAAAGTGCGCTGAAGGCATATTAGATGGGGGCCAATCTTACCAGTAGACGGTTCAGCAACCGACGGCTCAGCCACTAATAGAGCAGCAGAAGGAGGCGCCGTAGGGAGTTCACCCTCCACCACAATGGTAGGAGTTTGGCGACGGGGCTTCTTCGCCGACGACTTCCTACGGGATCCACTCCCACGCTTCCTTTTAAAGTGGACCTCAGAGTCCTCTTCCTCCACTTCTTCCACATGCTGTGGGGGAGCTGTCCCCATTACACCAGACCCGGCTTCACGAACACCAGCTTCGTGGGCATCAGCCCTTGTCTCTGCCTCGAAGCGAGGGCTCCCCGCATCAGAAGCCTCGCTGTCATCTACAGCGATGAACTCCTCTATGCCAGGAACACGGACTCGTTTGCCCTCCTTCTTATCCAAAGCCTTCTGCCTCATCTGATGAGAAATCAACTTCACACCTGAACTATTGGCATTGAATCCAGGAGGCGTGGAATTCGAAGCAGCATACCATTGGCAGAAACACAGGGTCGTCCATAGGTCGGGATCCCTCAACGGCGTGCGTAGCCACGCTCCAGTGTCATCCGCGGTAAAGAACCGCCTAGCACGAGCCCCATCAATAAGGCTCCCCAGGAAAGCCAGGTCCGGATTGGGGTTGCCCACATACAACTGGTCATACCCAAATTGGCGGGCGAACCGGCACGGGATGTAGGGCTCCATGTAGCAGGTATCCCCACTCCTATACAGCAAATGCGAGGGCCGGATACAGACCAGCCACTCGAAAACACCCCGACTCATGGGAGATCGACCTGACTCCACATCATGGAATTCCTCGTTGTATCCTGCACCCCGCAGGCGAGGAAAGCAACGGAACAGGCTATAAGCGTCATAACGACGCACTAACTTACGGGCCTCGGCCACATAAGTTTTCTGCCACAGACAGCCTTCAAAACGACGGAGAAGCGCCGTTTGAACGCCCTGCGGTGGGTCTTCCCCAGCTCCAATCAAACTGGGGCAGTGCAAGGCGAACCACGCCATCAAGTAGGTGTACGGTAAACCTACCCTAGGATTGGGTCCGTCACAAGGCAGGACGGCACCCTTCCCTCGCCTTGACGCCATCGGCCTGCAGAAAGCCTCCGTCAGTACACGAAGGCCCCTCTGAATACAACATACCATGGCCGGAAGGAGACCCAGGCGGTGGCCATGGACCAAGCGGACAGCAGGCAGCAGCACATTCGGGTGGACAATGTCACCCGAAGAAGAAGGCACGACACACTTCTTTAACCAGATGGTTAAGAATCCGGCCAGCAACGCCTTGCGAGACATAGGCCAACGGGCCTGATGGTGAAAGCTCCGAAGAACATCACCCTTCTCGAAAGGACCATCATCTTCTGTCACGACGATGTCCTTTTCAGCACGCACCTCCGTCCTCGCCAAGATGTCTTCTTCAACAACTCCGCAATGAGCTACCTCGGGCGCACTAGTCATATCCGGGAACAAGTAGTTCCCCCAGCTCTTTAAGCTCTTCGAGCTACCCTTACCACCAGTGTGGATGCTGGAACAAATGTGCAGGTGGCACATCAATTCCCGATATGTCTCAAGCAAAGCAGGCTCTTGCTTCTCCAAGAGAGCCAACTCCGCCTCACACGGAAAATACTCTTCATATGGAAGAGACCCGAAGGGCAAAGCAGAGATCTCTCGCATCTCATGCAGGGCCATGCCCAATTCACCAACCGGGGTGAAGAAAGTCCCCGAGGCTGGGCAGTACAACTCAAGAATGGCATAGAAGCACGCCACCTTCATCTCAATGCCGTAGCAGGTCGCCCTGACGGCCTCATAGAGGTTCAACCTCTCTAATTCCCCCTCGAAATGATTGAGGATATAATTGGTCAACTCCGCCCACCATGACCTAGGAGGGTGGACCCAACCAGGAGCCCTGAAATCTGTGGCGGGGTAGTTCCCGTCAGCTTCGCAGAACTGAGTGCCGAAGGTCGGCGCCGCAGCTGGATTCTCTCCTACTGGAAGGTTCCGCGATACCTTCCCAGGGTATAGCCCTATTATGCTACGAGGAGGGCCCGCCCTCGAATAGCCGGTCTGGAAAGTCAACCTCCCGACACTTATAGACTCGGCATTTAGGCTCACGCCCCACGCCATCTTCCGAGCCCGAGTCACGCTCGCGAAAGAAGACAAAGCGAAATGCCGCTTAGTAGACGGGAGATAGAATCTCTCGCCATCCAACTGGAAGATCCACTGGCCTTCGCCGGCTTGCAGCTGGCGATCGGGATCAGGTGCAGCATCCCCGAACATGAAGTCAGGCTTTTTGTAAGCCTGACGGTCGATATCTTCAAACGGAGCCGTAGTCAAAATGCTCCGCATGGCCTGCGGGCCACCGCTCTGAATGAGCGTATCCCGTACAAGGGAGCTCGGCTCACTGAACAAGGAAGCCTGCCCGATGAACTGCAAGCTGATGCTCCCGCCTGCTCGACTGGTTACGCCAAATAGACTGTTCTGGAGGCCGGAGGCGTAATGTACTGCAAAAACAAAACAAAAAAAAAAATGAACTATGATTAGTTCACCAATCAAATGGAAGCGAAGACATAAAAATTCGCTAAGGCATAGCCTCGCCCAGTAAGCAGGAACAGCGGGATAATAGCTTTGATAAAAAGCTTCGCTTCACAGATAAGACTGCATCTTTGCAGGAAGTGGCATAGCCCTAAGGGCTGACGTCATCAAAAGGACGTTATGGTTAACAGTCACCCTTCGTGGCCATGACTGAAGGCACACGACCCATATCCTGTTCCTCAACAGGATGAAGATTGCCCAAGCAATGGCTTCCTATGGAAGCCCAAGAGAAGAACTGTTCAGTTCTTACTTCCCTGGTGCAAGCAAAATAGGGAAGTTAAGGGAAACGAGTTCCCTGATAAGGACAGATCATATTCGATCGTCCTAATAGCCGAGTATCGACTCCAAAGGATGAAGACCACTCTCTAATCAGATTGGAGAGTCTCTTACCAGCGATCGGTCGCTCAATGAACGGAGGAGGAGGGCCCTCCGCTGCAGAAGTCGCTGCTTCCTTTCCCGCTCGTCTCTTGGGCGCCATTGAAGAATTACAGGAGTTTTTGAACTCTTGAAGAAGAAGAAAAGGAAGAAGAAGAAGAGTCAAGTACTCTGGAAAATTCAAAGAGAAATGATGATTTTCTCTCAGCCCGATCGGGCTTTTATAGGCCAATCAGCGCCTAAATCAAGGCCTCGAAAAAAGGGCACATGCCGCCGTTTCGAATTAATTCGAAACAGTGCCCAAAGCGCCTGAGGCGCTTTCCCAAAAGCGACGGTTCAATCCCACTAAAGGGTTAACTCCGCACAAGAGCAAAGTGCGGACTTCGCGCAATCCTTCAAGGACTTAACCGAAAGGTTTGAATTAGCCCTCTAAAGAGGCGCTGACATGACAGCCTCGCGAAGATCATTCAAAGGAAGGGCTATGTCCTTAGCCCCGTGCGCAGTTTAGCCCAGCAATGGCCGAACTCTCAGTGAAGCAAGCAAAAAATCAAATGATCAGACAAAGAACTTTCATTGATTTAAAAGCAAGAGTACATTTGATATTACATCAAAGTTGTGTTTCATACAACACACCAAGTTGCCTAGCAAGGCCATTTGCATAAAAGGCATACAAGCGGTTTTATCTGCTTCCAGACCAGATCAACTGGACACGAAAGGTCCTCCTCCTGCACAAGGCTGTAACCAGTTTTGCCACAAGGACACGGTCATTTTTCTCCACAAAATGGCAGATCTTGCCAGGCCATTTTGTTGAAGCCTGGCAATAAAAACCTATCGCCACCAACACGATAGATCACGTATAATGGGAATCGGCAGTGATACCAGTGATCTAACAGGCGCGATGCCCACTTTCCCGAAGTGGATCGCCATCAAAGGCCACCAAAGTTGAAAGTCGGCAATGGTGCCGACAATCCCACAGGCGACGCCCATTATCTTGAAGCGGATCCTCTCCGATAAAGGCGGCGGCCAGCCTCACCTCAGAACGAATCATCACGGATAAGAGGCTGCCAACAGCCTCTGGGACGCGCATCCGCTGCCCCGAATTGTTCCTCCTGCTTAAAAGTAAAGCTTCAACCAGGGAAGCATAAGGCAATTTCATGGTTTCTTCCATCAAGTTACCAGATTGGTAAGTACAGCTCACTGCAATACAAATTGAAACAAGTTAGCAGTTAAACGCAGAAAGAGCTGCAAAAACATTAAGTCAGATTCTTCAGTGGCAAAAGCAATCCGACCGACTTCAGCAGAGGACAAGCTCCACCTGCACAGCAACCATGGGCTGGCTCAGCAAACGCCAAGTCCTAGCCTCGCCTATACGGCAAAGTCAGACTGATCTTGTGAGAAACAGTCTCAACATTCGCCTATATGGCAAGACTGGCTCAACTATTGAAGAAGCCAAGTCCCAAGTCCTGCCTGCGCAGCGGACTTAACAAGCAACAATCTTTCACCGATCGAGCCAAAATGATAGCTTCACAGAAAGCTATGATGAGATCCTTCTCTGCAGCAGCCAAGTGCAAGATGAGAATCAAGGGAAGCTAATCCCTGAAGCGAGCTGTCAAAGCTAAATCAAGGGAGAAGAGTTCCCTAAAAGCGGTGAAGTCTTTAAATGATCAAGACTTACTGGTCCTTGGCCGGTCAGACAACCAGAGTGGGTTTTCCCACTAATTCAGAGATCTGAGTATCTCTTTCAACCAAGAGAAGGGAAGAAGAAAGGCAAGGCACTTCTCTTCAGAAGACCTCAAGTGTCCTATTTATAGGCCCCATGGCCTGAGCGCAACCACCTCAAGCATGGAAGCACGAGCGCACTTAAGGCATTGATTGCGCCTTGATAACAGGGACGGTTCCCATTGGAACCGTACAAGGGAAGAAAACGTCTCCCTCATAAAAAGGCATTTATGGCGCCTTGAAGAAAGGGAGTATCCTCCCTTGGAAACGTGCGAATCGGAGAACATCTCTCTCGATTGGCGCAAAAGAAGGAATGATCCTCCTCGTAACCGCCCCATGGCAGTTGGCTTTGAAAAGGCAACAGGAGTTCCAAAGCGAACTTATTTCTTGGAAGCCCAGATCCGGAGCTACCCCGACGCGAAGCTACTCGCGAACCAGTGCAATTCTTCGGCGAATTCATCCCAAAGCAGGATTGAAGGCGAAGCTGAACTCAACCATCATGGCGACGTTCATACTCCACACACCATCGATCACAGCAGTTCAAAGTGTTTCGGAGTCTGAGCTATTGCAGACTCTCAAAAACTTTGAAGGGGGTCTTGTTGACACTTAAAAAAAGACAAGATTCTCATTGGTCCGAACGATGTCTAAACTTGTTGACATTTACAAAAGACAAGGGACAGACAAGCTGAAGACCAGTTTTCACCCACCTCCAAGGGACAAGGAAGCAGTTTGGACTCCACTGATCCAGCAAGCAGAACAGTGAACCCTGATTGTTTCTAAACAGACCTCAGCAGGTCTAAAATGCTAGCATTTAGCATTACATTAGCCCAAGGAGATAGCCTCGTGTGAGAGGCTAACATCATCCAGAGCATCGCCAGGAAGCTAACTGACAGCTTCGCCGAAAAGCCTCTTTTCGGACTTCACCAGGAATTGCCTCTAGCTCCGCTATGAGCTTCAAAGCGGGCAGCTCCGCCATCAGCCTGCTATGGTCAGCCTTTGACCAATCAAATCTCCTGATGAGATCAGATCTAAGCTAATCAAATCCAATCGGGATTCAAATATGGCAGGTGATTGCCGCAATCTCTTGACTCTCTTGAAACGAGTAAGAGGATCAGGGAAAATCCTTCAACGATATGGAAAGGATCATAACAAATCGGAAAGATCAACCGACTTGCCATTTTCTAGCTCCGCGGAAGCTATTCTAGCCTCGCAGCAAGGCTACTTTCCAGATTCAAACAGATTCGGTTCAATCTGTTTCCATATCTTCAAGGGGACGATTATACCCTTGCTCTCCCTATAAATAACCCGCCATGGGTACAAGGAGGGAGGGGGGATCGCAGAGGAAGGAGTCGTCAATCGCCTTCTGATCACGAGAGTCGATCAATCAACTTCTTCAACCGAGGCTTCTTCATAACGCACCGTGCGTTCTCGAATTCAGAGACCTTTTAGAGAATTGCTTTCTCTATCTAGGGTGTTGATGCCCTATCATCGTTCTTCTTCTCAAGGAATCTCCGGAACCAGGCGAGAAGGAATTCCTAATTGAAGGCGATTTTGAGAAGCAGCAAGAGGGTTCTACCAACCCTCCATTCTCTGATTCCCGGAACCAGGCGAGAAGGGAATCTCATCGCTCGCATCGTCAAAGGGACAAAGTGGTCGCGCGCTGACCAGACTCCTATCGGCACATTTTCCCAGAATCTCTGAGGAGATCTACTTGTAATCTTTTGAGAATACTTGTAATTTAGCTCCTAAAACTTTTATTTGTAAGTTTTCCCTTTTTGCAAAATTAATGGAAAACATATATATCCTAGGATTGATGCAAAATCCGGTTTTTGATCTTTCCCTAAAATCTTAACCTAAATTGAAAACAAAACTCCAAATAGACACTTATAAGAGGAATGAAAAGTTTAGAGTAACCTGAAACCTATAGCTCAAGTTAGAATCTTTAAAACATGGATCAAAATTTTCACTAACCCTTTTATTTTTCTTTATGGATTTTGTGGGTGCAATCCGCTGAAAACCCTCAGGAGACAACACTCCTCCTCTAGGGTAACCTAGAGGTTTAACGGCTTGTTGCACGTGCTCAGTGCCATCGTGTCACCTACGAAAGTGGTGTAATAAATTAGTTAGGATTTTCTTTCTTTCTCTTTCTTTTTTGCTCGAGGACGAGCAAAAGCTAGGTATGGGGGTGTGATTGTTATACATATTTGCATATTTTACCACTTCCATATCATGCATATTGTATATAAAATGTGATTTTTAATCCTTTTCTCTCTATTTTTGCAGGTCCATAACTTAAAAGAGAAAAAGCCCAAAAATCTCTTTAAATTAGCAATAATTAAAGAGATTAATTCAAAGCCCAAAAGAGCCAAAGATTTGAATATAGAATCAGGAGAGATCCGCGCGCCAACTCGATCTTCCAGAAGGCCACGTGGATAACAACCTCGCAACAAACTCACAACAGAAAATCTGGCCTCAACGGCCCAGATTTTGCCGCCAAATCCAGGCTTTTCCCGCGTATCTGCGACAGTTAGGAGTCTGTTGGAGCCCAGATTTTGCGCCAACGGCCAGGGCTCTAGATCCTTCTCACTGAGGGCTATAAATAGAGGACCAGGGTCTGCACGAGAGAAAAGAGAAGAGAGAGGAGAGAACTAGGGAAACTCTTGTATTTTGTTTTAGTCTTCTCCTAGGTTTTTAGTCTCCATCTTCTTCCTCCTAGAGATTTTGTCAAAGAGAGAGAGTGAGTGTTGTTGAAAGCTTGTAATCAAGGAGGTGACATCACTTGTAACAAGGGTTAATCAAAGCTTCGTCTTCTCTTTGCAATCTCTAGTACGTTTTACTTTGCATTGCTTTACTTACTTTGCTTTCTTGCATTTTCATTGCTTTACTTCTCTTTGCTTTACATCATGAAGTGTTGCTTTGTTGCTTGTGTAATGGATAGCTAAATTTCTATTGCATGGCTAGCTAACAACTTACATAGCTAACTTCTATCTCTTTGAAGGATTGCTTATCTTTATACTTGCATTGTGAGAGTTTCTTTTACTTACCAAGGAAGTAGAGTTGTTTTCCCTTGGTGAATGCTTGTACATACTCCATATGACTCATGTGTGCTTCATTTAGAGCCTTGTCTAGAACAAGAGCCTTGATGGAACATGGAGATGGATCACCAAACATATGCTACTTGTAGAACAACTTCTTTACTTCAAGCTAATTTATTGTTATGTCTTGAATGTTTAAATGAATGTTGATTCTTCTAACTTAACATCCCTTGAGTACCAATCCTAGAGTTCATCATTGAAAATCTATCTAGAGAGCCAATGAATCAATATGAGGCTTCAAGCTAAGAACAAGAGAACACTCATCTTCAAAACGGTAAAGTACTTGAACAAACAAGCAAAGTAATCTCTATTTGTCAATGAATCAACATGAGGCAATCAAGCATCACCATTGAGTATAGTAAGTTAGCGAAGTAAAGTTAGCTAGCCATGTACTTTCTCATCTAAAGTCTTCCAAACATTTTCTTTACTAGCTTCTTTTCTCTTAGCAATACACTTTACTAAAGTTCTTTTGATTTCTTTTCCATCATGCACAAATCAACCACTTCTTCTATTTTCTTTCCATGTTTCTTGCATTTGTGTAAATAACAAAGAAGAATCTTCGTTTTCATTTCTTCACTCCGAACCGTAAAACTTCCAACGTGAGCTCTCCTCGAGGATCGACCCGGTATAGCCATTGCTATAGCGGAGATTGGAAAGGATATATTAACCATCTTAAATAAATTGTGAAGTGATCCAAGCACCGAGGTTGACTCTAAACTTTTCCTCTTTCATTGAATATTTGTGCAATAACTTCACACTATCCTTCCCTAATCAGGAAGGAGCTAGAATTTGACTCCTACCAAATCGGTATTGAAGGACATGGATTGAGAGGCGAAACCTCGAAGTTTGGTGGTTTGGCTTAATTAGGTCCGTCGCTTTTTCGCGGATATCTACCACCAATTTTACCCTGACCTGGCTGATTAGCTTGTGATCAGAGTCTGCATTATACCTCATGTGGACTATTAATCAGTTAGGAGTTGTCTAAGCTAGGTTGCTTTTTCTTTTTCTTGTTGACTTTTGGTAAACTTTTTTGTGGTAGTGTTTGTATATGCAATCGTGGTCGAGAGACCCAAACACATCTAGGTTAACTAGAAACACATCACCACCTAAACAAGAACCAAAATCAGATCCAGTTATGGCTCAACCAATATCATTGCAGGATAGGTTCTACCCCAAGAGTTCCTCGCTTCCATCTTGCATCCAACTTTCATCAGTTGGTGAGCACAATTTTGAGCTCAAGCCTCAGTTCATCAACACACTCCCTAAGTTTCAGGGCTTAGAGTCCAAAGATGTGTATTTCTTTATAAGAAAATTTGAGAAAGTATGCTTAATAATGAAAATCCCATACCTTGTAGACGATACTATTTGGTTGAGATTTGTCCCATTTGCTTTCAAGAACTTTGCAAAGAAATAGCTATACAATTTAGCAGCCGGTTCCATCACATCGTGGATGGTTTCATCAAGGTCTTCTAGAAGAAATTCTACCCAATTCACAAGACTGCTCTCATTAGGAAAAATATTATGCAGTTCAAGTAAGAACCAAGTGAACCGTTTTAGAGGTATTTTGATCATTTCAAAGACCCCTTGTCCAATGTCCTCATCATTGAATAGAAAAGTGGCGACAATGTCAAATTCTCTATGATGGTTTAGACTACTCAACCAAGACCCTCTTAGAAACCATATGCCAAGGGGGATTCTTACAAATCGATGAGAATGAAGGATGGAATTTATTTGAGAATCTAGCAGAACAGACCAACCAGTGGGAACCGACGAATGAAAACTCTAGGAATTCAAACTCCATCTCTTCAAAAGGTGGTCTCCATTCAATTGAATCATCCATAACTGTGAGGCTAGAATAGCAAACCTAGCGAGAAGACTGGAAGCTTTACAAACTAAGAAACTAGTTCCAATCAACCAAGTCAGCCCAAATCAACTTCCAACTCCGGGCTATACTTACTGTCAAGCCATAAATCATGTGTTTGAGTAGTGTCCAGTATTCAAAGCTCAATAACAATTTTTTGAACCGATGAATGTGGCCTTTTCAAGGCCCAATAATAATTCCTGCGCCCCAACGTATAATCCTGACTGGAGAAATCACCCTAATTTCTCATGGAGCCAAAACAACAATGACCACTCAAGGTCAAACCACTTCCAACGTCCCAAATATAATCACAATCCTTCCTATCATCAACTCAATGATAATTCTAATCATAATCATCAATCTAATTCTTCCAATTATTAACAGAACTTTCCTAACCATGCTCCATAATCTTCTTTCCAAAGTCCTCCATTAAGTCCTCCATTTGAGAAAAGAATGAGTGATTTTCAAAAGACTATGGAAAGGCATATGAGGAACCAAGAGTCCCTCATACGAACACTGTAGAACAACAATGCACAAGCTATAACGAGGTTAGAGGTTCAAATTGGTCAGTTAGCTAATTCACAAAATAAGAGGCTGAAGGGTACTTTACCTAGTCAACCATTAACGAACCCACGAAATTCTAACCAAGTTAATTTAGCTAAGGATCAACAGTTAAATCAATGCAATATTGTTCTTACATTGAGGTCAGGAAAGAAAGTTGATAATCAAGTATCTACACCACCTGATCCCATTCAGCACAACAACACACAAGCATCCACTTCATCTAGTTCCAACCCATCCCAATCTGACGAGTCTGAAAATGTGCCACTTCTTAATGCAAAATTGAGATCTTCAATCAAGTGAAGATAAATGTGCCACTTCTTGATGCAATCTAACAAGTCCCATCTTATGCAAAATTTCTTAAGGACATGTGTACCAAGAACAGAAAGACTAATGTACCCAAGAAAGTCTTCTTAGCCACTAACATTAGTGAGCTACTATCGAGTTTGATCCCTGTCAAGTACAAGGATTCGGGTTGTCCCACCATTGCCTGCACTATAGGACAAGCTGAGATTAGTCGTGCACTTCTTGACTTGGGGGTAAGTATCAACTTGCTCCCTTTCTCAATTTATCAACAACTTAGATTAGGCGATCTTAGTCCAACTCGAGTCACCATCGAACTGGCTGATCGTTTAGTGAAAGTTTCCAAGGGGAAAATTAATGATGTCCTTTATCTGGATTAGAGAGTTTATTTACCCCCATTAATTTCATAGTTCTTAAGACACAACCTTTGTCCAATCTTAGGGCTCAAACTCTCGTTATCTTAGGGCGCCCATTCCTTGCTACTGCAAATGCTATTATCAACTGTAGGAATGGGTCCATGAGGTTAACTTTTGGAGATATGACTAGAGAAGTTAATGTCTTCAACTTAGGAAAGCAGCCCCGTGATATTGAGGATCAAACATTTAAAGTCAACCTCATTAAAAACTTGACTAGTGAACATGGGAAGAATTGAGCTAGAACCTGATTGTGACTTCGAGTTAGAGTTGAAGACTTTAACATAGATCAGATTATCGAGTCTGCTGTGAATTAGGCCTCAAACCCTATTTCACCAAATGTGGAGCCAATAAACTTGACTCCTTTTTTCAGTGAGCCCTTCCCTTCCTTAGAGTTGAAAGCCCTACCCACTCATCTCAAGTACGCCTATCTAGGAAAACAAGAGACTTTTCCTATCATTATTGCATCATATTTAAATAACGGAGAAGAAGAGAATCTTAAAACAATTCTTAGGAGACATAAGGAAGCCATTAGTTAGACTATGACCGACATAAAGGGATTGAGTCCAGCCATAGTTCAACATCGCATTCATCTCAATAAAGAAGCGACACCAAAAAGAGACCCACAGCGTAAGTTAAATCCTATAATGTAAGAGGTTGTTCATACTGAAATCGTGAAATTTTTAGACAAGGGGATAATATATCCCATTTCTGATAGTCAATGGGTCTTTCCTGTCCACGCGATTCTGAAGAAATTCGATTTCACCGTGGTGTAAAATGAGAAAAAAGAGTTGGTCCAAACTCAACTTTCCACGAAGATTCAAGTTTGCATCGACTATAGGAAGCTAAATGCAGTAACTCGTAAGGACCATTTCCAGCTTCCCTTCATTGACCAAATGCTTGAACGTTTGGTTGGCCACGAGTATTACTGTTTCTTGGATGGTTATTCAGGGTATAATCAGATTCCCATTGCTCCGAAGGACCATGTAAAGACGACTTTCATATGTCCATTTGGGACATTTGCTTATCATCGAATGCCTTTCGGCTTGTGCAATGCCCCAGCAATGTTTCAACGTTGCATGTTGAGTCTGTTCTCTGATATGGTGGAACAATTTTTGGAAATATTCATGGATGATTTCTCCATTTATGGAGACTCATTCGATCAATGTCTTCACCATCTCGAACTCGTCCTCCAACGTTGTGCCGAGAAAAATCTAACACTGAACCGGGAGAAATAACACTTCATGGTAACACATGGAATTGTCTTGAGTTATGAGATTTTTTATGAATGGAATTAAAGTGGATAAAACCAAGATTGAGGTCATAGCTAAGCTCCTATTGCCGAAGTATGTTAAAGATATCCGATCCTTCTTAGGACATGCCGGTTTTTATTATAGGTTTATTAAGAAATTTAACAAAATTGTTAGACCCTTAACTAACCTTTTAGCTAAGGACATTTCTTTCACTTTCGATAGTAGATGTCTTAATACTTGGGAGAAGCTGAAAAATGAGCTTATTTCTGCACGAATCATCTCTGCATCCTGATTGGTCAAAGCCGTTTGAAATCATGTGCGATGCTTCTGATTTTGCTATAGATGTTATCTTAGGATAACACATATATAACAAGCAACACGTGATTTACTACTCAAGTAGGACTCTCAATGATGCATAATTGAACTATACTACAACCGAAAAAATTCTTGGCTGTAGTTTTTGTATTAGAGAAATTTTGTCCCTACCTACTTGGGTCCAAAACCACCATCTTCACCGATCATTCTGCGCTAAGATACCTTATGGCGAAAAAAGATGCTAAAGCCCGACTAATTCATTAGATCTTACTTCTTAAAGAATTCAATCTCGAGATTCAAGATAAGAAAGGCATAGAAAATGTCATTGCTGACCACCTCTCGCACATCCCAAATTCACCATGTAATGAACTACCCATCAATGATAACTTTTCTGTTGAACAACTCTTGGTTGCCTTTAGGTAATCTTCGTTCGTTGACATAATAAACTACTTAGTCACGAACCAAACTCCATCTCATTGGTCTAAACAAGACATCTACCATTTCTTATCTCAATTTGGTATTTCTTCTGGGAGAAACCATATCTTTTCAAGTGTTATTCTGACCAAATCATTAGGAGATGCATTCCCGATGAGGAGATTAAGAGTGTTCTGTATTTTTATCACGAACTTGCATGTGGTGGACACTTTGGTCCCTGCAAAACTGCTGAAAAAGTGTTGCAAAGTAGGTTCTATTAGCCCACTTTGCAAAGATGCATTTGAGTTTTGCAAGACGTGCCATAGATGCCAAATGGTAGGAAGGATCTCTAAGCGAAACATGATGCCCCCTAACCTAGTTATAGAAGTAGAACTGTTTGATGTTTAGGGCATCGACTTTGTGGATCCATTTCCTAATTCATTTGGGAACCAATACATATTGGTTGCTATGGACTATATGTCCAAGTGGGTAGAAGCCATTCCAAAGCAAAACTAATGACAACAAGATTGTCATCAAGTTTTGAAAGAGAACATCTTCTCGCGCTTCAGAGCCCCTCGTACTGTCATCAGTGATAATGGCACCCACTTTTGCAATAGATCCTTCGAAAGTCTTATGCGAAAGTATGCCATCACTCATAAATTGTCCACACCCTATCATCCTCAAACTACTGGGCAGGTTGAGGTCTCCAATAGACAAATTAAGCTTATTTTGGAGAAGACCGTGAACCAAAATAGAAAAGACTGGTCCACCAAATTGGTAGATGCCCTATGGGCCTACAGGACCGCTTTCAAGACAATTCTAGGAATGTCTCCTTATAGGTTAGTCTTTGAAAAGGCTTATCACTTACCTGTTGAGTTAGAACACCGAGCTTTATGGCACCGAGCTTTATGGGCCATAAAGCAGCTAAATTTCGACTTAGACAAGGCTGGTGACTCTTGAAAATTACAAATTTTCGAACTTGAGGAGCTGAGAAATGAGGCCTATGAAAATGCAAAAATAACAAAAAGTAGGATTAAGATTTTTCATGATAAGTTTATCATGAGAAAAACTTTTGTCCCCGGATAAAAAGTCTTACTCTAAAATTCTAGGCTTCATCTTTTTTCATAAAATCGAGGTGGATTGGGCCATTCATGGTAAAGATCGTGTTTTCACACAGTGCTGTTGAGATCTGTGACACCAAGAATGAGAATGACTTTAAGATAAATGGTCAACGCCTTAAACCGTTCTTAAAATCGGCGCCGGTAAATGAAACGGTTATAGGTCTTTTTGACCCAGTGTATCGGTAACTTTACCTCTTTTACATTTCATTTCATGCATCTATTCATTTCTTTCATACATTAGGGACAATGCATGAAATAGGTATAGGGGAGGGATCTAACATGATTAACATAAACTAAAACATAAAAATAAAAAAATTATAAAAAATATTTTGGACAGAGAACAATATTTTGACATATTTTTTGTAAGAAATTAAGTTGATTTTGAAGGAATAGGAGAATCATAATTAGGATTTCTTATACTTGGTCAAAATAAGATTATTTATTTGATTTTTAAGGTTAGGAAGAAAACTTGAAAAAATAATTTAGTCTTGATCTTTACCTTGATGAAATATGTAACTTTATAACACTTACACACTAAGGGTTCAAAAACAAAGATTCTCATGCCTTATTTAAAAAAATATTATATATATTTAAAAGAATTCTCTGATTAAGTTGAGTATTTATGCCTCATAAAGCATAAGTATTCACGCCTAAAAATAATCCATATAATAAAATTCTTAGTTTTATGGCCTTGTTTGCTCGAGTCCTTAAGTCCTTGGGGTGTTTTCTCACACTGTGCCCTAAAACTGTCTGGTTTGGGTTTCACCGATTAAAGGCTCGTTACATGGGCAGATTAGAAAGCCTAAAAAATTAAGGAATAATACCACCAAATATATAAAAAAATAAAAGAAAATAAGGCATAAGGTTAGAGTTAAAGAACCCCTAGTCAAAATATTCACAGTCATGAAGGTGCATATGATTTAGGGTAAAGTAACAGATTAGATAGAAAATACAAGTTTAACCCCTTATCTTGATTGATAATAAGTTTTGAATAGAGACTAAATTTACGAATGAAAAATTATGTTTTCTTATAACTTATAGATTACTTGAACTCTTACAATAATACTTCAAATATTTGCTCTCCTTTTTAAAAATGTTTTTCAAAAATACTTACACTTTTTTCTTTCTTTATGGATTTTGTGGGTGTAATCGACTGAAAACCCTCACGAGACAAAACTCGTCTTCTAGGAGAAACCTAAAGGTTTAACGGCTTGTTGTACGTGCTAAGCGCAATCGTGATTCATACGAAAGTGAGTTAGATTAGATTAGTTTAGTTTTTCTTTTTATTTATTTTCTCGAAAGCGAGCAAAAGATGGGGGTATGATTACTTATCAATTTTGCATACTTATTGTCACATTCCCATATTTATTTTTAAAAAAACTCTACTATTTTATCCTCTTTTTTCTTAGTGATGTGCAAACTTTTATAAAAAGGAGAAAAGAAGGAAAAAAGCCCAACAAGCCTAAAAAGCCCAATAAATTCAGAGATATGAGGTAATCATATTTGGAGATTGAATGGAAAATTGAATTAAATTCGTGATTGAAAATCAATTATTCTCTATGTAAAGAAGAAAAGAATATTCTCAGCATATTCAGTTCAAAATCTGAGAATATATCTTTTGATTACATGGAAAGATGGCGCCGCAGAAGGAAACTCCAAAAATGTAAAATTCAATCAAAATTCGAATTCAGATTGGGCATTATTTAATAATTTAATCATAACTTTCATTATAGAAATGAAAATCTAATGATTCAAGATGCTCTAGAAAGAAGACTTAAAGAGCTACAATTCTTATATTGACTACTATTTCTAATTCAATCATTTGTTTAGTCAATTTCAGCATTCAATATGACAGCTAGCCGCATCCTAACTCAGTTAAATTTCCAATCAAGAGAAAAAAAGATATTCTTAGCATATCCACAGCTCAACTTCAAAATTCTGAGAATATATCTTTTAATGAGTCACTACCCCAGACTTTCTCCTATAAATACCCAGAGAATGCAGAGAAAGAACACACAGAAATTAGAATTAGAATTCATCTTCATTCCTAAGGTTAGGGTTATTGTTAGATAAAAGTTTTATTGCTTTCTAATTTAGACCATAAACAAAGTAAGAGAGAGAAAGAGTGTTGTAATCGAATATTGAACGTGACATCAATAAAGATTCAAGACTCATCTTTAATTCCTTCTCTTTGTGATGGTATGTTTATATCCTTTTTTTATTTCTTTAGTTGTAAATTTGTTGCTATGAGCAGCTAATTTTCCTCTTCTGGGCTCACTAATCCCTCTTCTCTTATTCTACATCTTGATAGATTTTATTGAAATAACCCAACTGAATCATTTGAATGCCTTTATTCAAGTCTTGTTAGCGAGTGTTCTTGAAGGCACATAAGGATGGGATCAGTTTTTGAACTTACACTTTGAAGTTAGTCTTATAAAAAATTATTTTTATACCATGCCTGCTTAAGTGCCTTAATGGTTTAACATTCAACTTAAAGAAAGATTTCAAAAGTAAAGTTTAATTTCTTACACTACTTTATGTGTGTTACTTAACTTCTCTTTAAATGCAAGATTAAACTATTGCCTAGGATCACATTGAGGTATTTAACTATCAAGATAAGAATATAGAGTTATGTTGGAACTTGCTTTTAATGATACATTTGTGAAGCCATATCAATGGAGCTCTATCTTACAAGCCTATTTAAGAGTTCTACATGATCAAGATTTTCAAAGAGAGTTGCTATTGATGTGTATTGTAATGGTTAATAGTATGTTAAAAGCTTTGAAACACACACACACACACATCATAGCCCTATTAGTCGACTTATAGCCTTTTATAGTCGACTTATACATGGTATAGTCAACTTGACATTTTTCCTAGTCAACTAACATTAATCCTGCAAAAATGCCAACTCTCTGCTTGTCAATATTAGTCGACTTAACAGACTTTATAGTCGACTAATAACCTGATGTAGTCGACTTATACATTATTCTGGTCGACTAGTTTCAGTTTCCAGAAACTTGTTCTTTGATTCAATCTTGACCTAGTCGACTTGGCCCATTTTGTAGTCGACTAACCCAGTGTAAATTGCCTAACCTAGTCGACTAACCCCCTACCCCTAGTCGACTAATGGCAGTTTCTGACTGTTAGACAGTTTCTGTTTTCTGGTGTTTTATCTAACATTATCTAACGTTTATATATTCAAAATGGACCTGATAACTACCCAAACTGACTATGGATTTTAACTATAAATAGGTATGTTATCCTAGGCTAAAAACACCAATTAAAAATACAAGTTTTTTGCCCAAAAACTCTGTTCAAAAATCTGTTTTTCAAAAAACTGTTTCTACTTTCAGTTCTTCTTTCAAATTCCTGCTCTATAGTGAAGATTTCTGAGAGTCCCCTATAAGAGCCCTTGTTCACGATCACATACAGATTCAAGGCTTATAGGATTGTTTGTAATCACTCAAAGAGGAGCATTATACAAGAGCGTCTTCGGGTTGAAGAGAGTTTGTACAAGGTGTTGTGGTCTTCTTGATTGTAAGAAGAGTTGTACACATTTGGCAAAGGGGATTTGTCAAGTGGTGTGCAAGGTGTTAATTTTGGGTGTACAAAGTCAAAGGAAAAGAAAAATCTCAAGCGGGTGGCTTGGAGACTGGATGTAGGTCACGAGGACCGAACCAGAATAAATCTTTGTGTTTGCGTTTACTTTATCTTTTCTGTGATTTATCTTCCTTTATTGCAAGTACTTTAAATTTATGCTAATATTTTTGTTTGAGTGTTGACGTGTATAGTAGATCCTACAATTGGCATCATCTCGGGACCAACAATTGGTATCAGAGCAAGGATGGCAACGGAGTTCCCTTCATCACAATTCAAAGAAGGACATTCTACACAACGTCTACCGTTATTTGACGGATCCAACTACAACTATTGGAAGTGTAGAATGAAAATCTACTTGCAATCGCTCAACTACGAACTATAGAACATAGTAGAAGCATCGTAAACCAAGCCAACAACCAACTACACCGCGTGGAGTGGTGATCAAAAAAAGAATGCGAACCTTGATGTCAAAGCGATGAATGCATTATTCTGTGCCTTAACCAAAGAAGAATTCAACCGTGTGTCAACAGCCACTTCTGCAAATCAAATATGGCATAGTCTACAGGTAACACATGAAGGCACAAATAAGGTTAAGGAATCTAAAATTTCTATTCTTGTCCACAGGTTGAACTTTTCAAAATGAAGGAGAATGAAACCATCTCAGAAATGGTTACAAGGTTCACTGACATAACAAATTCATTAGTATCCCTTGGAAAGGAATACACCCAAGTCGAAAAAGTTCGCAAGATCCTTCGTGCACTCACACCAAATTGGAAGAAGAAGACAACTGCAATGGAAGAAGCGAATGATCTCTCAATAATGTCGTTAGAAAACCTTATTGGTAACCTAATAGCATATGAAGTGCAACTCGAAGACAGAAAGAAGGATGAACAATAATCTCTCTCAAAGAAGAAAGAACTTGCCTTCCATGCATCCTCCGATACCGACAATTCAGATAACGATGAAGAGGAGATGGCAATGCTTTCAAGAAAATTCAGAAAGTTCTTGAAGCAAGGTAAGTTTAAATGTTTTAATTGTAATAAAACAAGCCATATAAAGAAGGATTGCACATTGCTCAAAAATAAAGGTAAATTCAAGAGCAAAAAGTTCAGAAAGAAGAAAGACTACCAAGCATCATGGGAAAATAGTGATTCCTCTCCTCTGATGAAGAAGAAATCACTGAACATGCCAACATCTGTTACATGACTCTAGAAGAAGATGAGGAACAAACTTCTGAACTCTTAGATGCATTTCAAGAATTATACAATGATCTTAAGAATGAAAAGATAAAGAATAAAATTTTGATAAAAGAAAATGAAAAACTTTTCAAAGAAAATTTCTTGTTATGCTTCTCAAATGTCTTCTATAAATTCTCAAAAAGATGATTTTGAAAAAGTGATATCATCACTAAAAAAAGACAATGAGAATTTATTACAAAATAATGTTTTATTGAAAAGAGAAACTATGTCTTTAAATGAAAGAATTTCTGTTTTAGATAAAGACATATCAATTTTCAAAATGAAGTATGAAGAGATTTTAAAAAATGTGACTAAATTTAATCAAGGAAAAGAAAAGTTGAATGATTTGTTATCATATCAAAAGATGTCACATAATCATTATGGTCTTGGATTTTTTGAAAAATCTACACATGTTAGTAATCCATATAATTCTTTTGTGAAAAGAAATACTAATATTATTTCAAAAAGAATTAAGAACAAGTTCATATGGATTCCTAAAAACTTAAGCATTGTTGATAAAAATACTTATATTGCATCATACATACATGATATATGTAATTCATGCAATTATATGTATACTAACAGATGGAAACCAAATTCAAATTGGGTTTGGTCTCCTAAAGGTTAATGCTTTGATCTTATTATGATTGGTACCATTCTAATGTTTATCTTTCAGGTACCATATAAGAAGTTCGATAAGAAAAATATTTCAGAACATTTATTATATATATATTTGTTATAATATAATTTTTGCAGGGGGAGAACATATGTTTTTCTATATCTGTTATAACCTGTTTTCTACAGGGGGAGAACATATTTTCTGCAGAAAGAGAACATATAATATATTTTCTGTAGGGGGAGTATTCATGCACACAAAGTGTCATCATCAAAAGGGGGAGAATGTTGGAACTTACTTTTGATGATACATTTGTGAAGCCATGTCAATGGAGCTCTATCTTACAAGCCTATTCAAGAGTTCTACATGATCAAGACTTCCCAAAGAGAGTTGCTATTGATGTGTATTGTAATGGTTAATAGTATGTTAAAAGCCTTGAAACACACACACACACACATCATAGCCCTATTAGTCGACTTATAGCCTTTTATAGTCGACTTATACATGGTATATAAGTCGACTTGACATTTTCCCTAGTCGACTAACATTTGTCCTGCAAAATGCCAACTCTCTGTTTGTCACTATTAGTCGACTTAACAGACTTTATAGTCGACTAATAACCTGATGTAGTCGACTTATACATTATTCTGGTCGACTAGTTTCAATTTCCAGAAACTTGTCCTTTGATTCAATCTTGACCTAGTCGACTTGGCCCATTTTGTAGTCGACTAACCAGTGTAAATTGCCTAACCTAGTCGACTAACCCCCTACCCTTAGTCGACTAATGGCAGTTTCTGACTGTTGGACATTTTTTGTTTTCTGGTATTTTATCCAACGTTATCCAACGTTTATATATTCAAAATGGACCTGATAACTACCCTAACTGACTATGGATTTTAGCTATAAATAGGTATGTTATCCTAAGTTAAAAACACCAATTAAAAATACAAGTTTTCTGCCCAAAAACTCTGTTCAAAAATCTATTTTTCAGAAAACTATTTTCACTTTCAGTTCTTCATTCAAATCCCTACTCTATAGTGAAGATTTCTGAGAGTCCACCTATAAGAGCCCTTGTTCACGATCACATACAGATTCAAGACTTATAGGATTGTTTGTAATCACTCAAAGAGGAGCATTGTACAAGAGCGTCTTCGGGTTGAAGAGAGTTTGTACAAGGTGTTGTGGTCTTCTTGATTGTAAGAAGAGTTGTACACATTTGGCAAAGGAGATTTGTCAAGTGGTGTGTAAGGTGTTGATTTTGGGTGTACAAAGTTAAAGGATAAAGAAAAATCTCAAGCGGGCGGCTTGGGGACTGGATGTAAGTCACAAGGACCGAACCAGGATAAATCTTTGTGTTTGCGTTTGCTTTATCTTTTCTGTGATTTATCTTCCTTTATTGCAAATACTTTATATTTACGCTAATATCTTTGTTTGAGTGTTGACGTGTATAGTAGATCCTACAATTGTCATCATCTCGGGACCAACAAGTTAAGCAAATGATTAGTGAGCCTAGATCTTTTCAATTATTAAAAACACAACCAAATTACTTTCAAAGTCTTTTTAAAAAAAATCATTTTCTCAAAAACCTATTCTAAATCTTCAATTTTTCTTTGAATCACTTCTCTACCCTCCATCTTCTTTTCTTTTAAAAACATAAACACTAAAACTTGTTTTCTTAACAACAACACCGAAAAGCTTGCATTACATCTCTCCTCATGGACACGACCCGTTAGCCCTAAATGACACGGTAATTTAATTTTCACAATCAATATCGGATGAAGTATACAATACAAGTAAATACATGATCACAACATCATATCCAACATAGTATAGAAAAATAATATAAGTAGATATTTCAAACTCTTCACAACCATCATAATAATAATAATTAATTATACTATTAAATATCCAGGCGAGGCTAGTTAAGATGGAGTGAAGTTAGGTCGTGTCAGTATAACGCTCGGCATACGGCGGAGCTTGGCTCCTTACGAAGCTGCTCTAGACGCTAACGCGCTTGGCAAGGCTAATGCTCACGGTGAAGTAAGCGTATGAACGCCTTACTAACACACACGGTAAAGCAACACTCACGGCAAAGCTAAATGCTCACAGCGAAGCTAGCGTATGAACGCTTTTGCTAATGCTCGCAATGAAGCTAAAGGCTTGTGGCAAAGCAAAATGCAAGTAAGTGTATGTACGCTTTTGCTAACGCACGCGACGAAGCTACGTTCGGGCGTGTTTAGCAGTAAAGCATTGAGCGCTAAGCTCGCCTACCATGCGGAGCTAGTAAAACCCGAAGGCTGAAGTAAAGCCCGAAGGCTGAAGAAGAACACAGAAGCTAAGCCCGAAGGCTGAAGAAGAACCCAGAAGCTAAGCCCGAAGGCTGGAAAAAATCTGGAGGTTAAGCCCAAAGGCTAAACAAGTGAAGAAACTCGCCTATACAAATACAAGCATTCGACCACATAAAAATAAGCACTCGCCTACACAATTACAACATTTGCTACACGGTTACAACATTCGCCTACACAATTAAAAGCATTTTCTTAAAATAATAACAAGTACTCACCTACACAAATTACAAGTACTTGCAATACAATTAACAAGCACTCGCCTAAGCGAGGAAAAGCATGGATGCCCGGAACGCGACAGTCAACAATATAGCTTCGTTGGAGCTAACGCGCAAGCGCGTTGAGGAGATAGAAATATAGTGAGAGAGCGGAGGAGATAGAGACAGAGTAAGAGATAATGAGATAGAGAAATAGAGAGACATGGAGAGAGAGAATGAGGGAATGAGAGTAAGAGAGAATGAAAGAGAGAAACAGAGAGACATGGAGTGAGGAAGAGAGAATGGGAATAAGAGAGAAGAGGGCGTTGAGAGAGAAAGCGAGAACCAGAGAGTGATAGAGGAAAGAAAGAGAGAGAAAAGAAAAAGAGAAAGAGAAAGGGAGAGAGAAGACAGAGAGAACATGAGAGATAGAGAGAGAAAGAGAGAAAGAGGGAATAACAGAGAAAGAGAGGGAATGAGAGAGAGCGGAAGAAAGAATAGAAAGGGAGAGCGATAGAGAGTGAGAACAAGAGAGAATAAGAAGGAGAGAGAAGAGAGATAAAGTGAAAGAGAGAGAGGTAGAGTGAAAGAGAGGGAGAGAGAATAAAAGAGAGAGAATAAGAAAGACAGGGTGATTGGTAGTCAAAAGTGCATTTTTATCATCATATTTACCATCACATTTTCATATTTATTCATTTAATTCTGCACATTTATTAATAATTTGTAATTTATTGTGTGCAGGCCTCGAATTATTATGTTTATAATAAATAAAGCCTAATGAAGCCCAAAAGCCCATATTTGAAGCCCAAGAGTCAAAGTGCAAATATCAGATTGTCAAAGTGCAAATATACAAGGGCCAAAGTTGCAAATACAAAGAAGAGGGAAGGATAGACTTCTATTCAACCCTAAACACTTGCAGGATAGGATAAAAGCTAAAAGAAGAGAAGGAAAATTCGTGGAAAAGATTTGGGATCTAGGTAACTTGATTCCCAAGTTATATCCAAATCCAAAGATTAAGAGCCAGGATTCAATTTCCAGAAGGAAAATCCCAGATGGACGGACCAGGAGAGGCCACGCGCCAAAGCGCGCGGCCAGAAGCCACTAAAGTGCCGCGTTTCCGCGGCGTTTCCGCGGCAAAGTTGATGAGTCAGAATCCCAGATTTCGTGGGCAAGTTCATCCAGGACTCCTCGGCCTTCTGCACCTATAAATATCCCCTGCAATGCAACGTACAGAGTGTCCAGCGTACAGCAAAGGGCCAAAGTTCAGATTTTTAGGGTTTCTTCTAGGTTTTCTTTTCTTTTTGTAATTTTTATGTAAGTGAGGGAGATGGCTTTGTTGAGGGTGACACCGACAGATGATTCTCTTCTCTTCCATTGTAATCAATAAAAAGGTAATTTTTATTTTGTTCTTATGTCGTTGCTTTTCTTTGTTTCCTCTTTCTTTTCTACTGTGTTTCTTTTTGTTGATCTTTGACGAGCACGCGAGCGTTTACCGAACCACAAGTATACCGAAGATTAGTAGGTTCCAACGATATTCCATGGCGATGTTCTCCTCCTCGAGGCGTATCAACTCATGCTTGCCCAAGGCTTGATGACCTAATGCGACAACGGACTGAGTTCGATCCCAAGGTTTATACGTTCAATGCCTCCGAAATAAGGTAGAAAGTGTTAGGTTTCGCATATTTTCTCCAACCAAGGTTAGTTTTCTATTCTTTTCTTTTCTTTTCTTTTATTTTTTTTGTAGATCAAATCCACACCTCTCCAATATTCTTTCCCACAACTCATTGTAAATACCACTTTTCTTTGTAAATACCATCGTGACTAACAAATTAACTAAAAAAGATAAATTTTTAGAGAAACTTGCTTAACGCTTCTATCGCAGTCCCTCCTTGAGGATCACGACCCGCATAGCCCTGCTACCGCGGATTAGAACTGATTCCTCGCACGATCTATTCTTAATCTAATATTCTAATTTTTGTGTGCAGGAAAAATCAGTCAACAATTTGGCGCCGTTGCCGGGGAGGGACGGTAAGTTATCTCTAAAACAAAAAAATTTAATTTTTAACTAATTCTTTATTCTTTTCTGTTTGCAGGTTTGGAGAACAGGAAACAGAAAACAGCAGCTGCAGTGGACATATAGCTGCCCTGTGCCTCTGCCCTCGAAGGCAGAGCACAGGAGCCAACTGTTTTGTCGCGGATCCGCGGCCAGAGCCGCGGAAACGCGGCAACAGTAAGGACTACTGATTCAATTTTTTTGCAGATTGCTGAAATTTGAGATTACTGCTTACTGCTCTATTCTGTTTTGTTCTGTGATATACCTGTAAATTGCTAATAATTCAACAGTAAATTATTGGTTGTTAAAAATAAAATTTGATTAGACGTTTGCATATTAGGCACGTGTCTTTTCAATTATTTTTATTTACTGTTGAAGAGTGCTGGAGACGCAAGGTACGTACGCATTGCATGTAGAATAGGACTCATCTCTTGGTTGATTTTCTGCTTTGAGTGAATTCTATCTATTTATCTTGTACACTTGCACTAATTCATCTTAAGGGCATAACCCATTAACAAGATAAGGTGGGGATTTCATCACCCTTCCTTAGCCCAAAAATCATATCCCAAGCACTCACTAACCCAAGCCTAACTTAAAAATTAGTAGACGTTGGCCCTAGGGACATCTCGGACTCAATAGGAGATTATCCTAAGGGGGAACAGTGTTGGAAGTTGACTCTTGCCAAATCAGTGTCTAGGAAGGGGATTGAGGGCCTAAAGCCCGAAGTGTGGTGGTTATTTAATTAAGGAACGTCTTTGACGGAAAACCTCCCACCACTCTTGCCCCGACCTGGCTGATTAACTTGTGGTCAAAGTCTACACCCTACCTCCCGTGGACAGTCTAACCAGTTAGGAGTCGTCTAGGTCTAGGTCTACCCTAACTTAGGTTAGAAATTTTTTGTTTGTTTTTTTTTCTTTTGTTTGTGATTGTGTGATATGGCCTATAACAACAATTTTTTCAATTTTAATGAGGATCCATGTTACACACCAACCTCTTATTCGGATATTACCAACCCGGCATATCATAACTTTGACCAACCTAGTGTGCCAGATTGGTCTTATCCGAATCATTACATGCCCCAGTCCCAATACTATGAACAAGATTGGAATAATCATCACTACTCTTCACAGAGTCAATGGGGATTCAATACCCCTGAGCCATATGGTCAACCACCTGTTCAACCAGTATCTTCATATACGTCTTTTCCCACATCACCAAGGTTTCAGTCCACCATTGATCTATTTGATGGGTTAGAAGAAAAAGTGGATCGGTTGCAAGATATAATGAATGATCAAATTTCTAGACTTTCAAACATTCTTGAGCGAACCAACCAAGTTGATAGGAACCAAGAATCATTCTGTCTAGAAGACCTTGATCAAAATTCAATTTCATCACATCAATATGAACTTGCTCAACCCCAATCCTTGGACAAGTTGGCTAGTTTTAATTTCAATGAGATTGAATTAGATTGTGAATGTGAACCCGATCCCCAACTTTGCGATTCAGTTTCCATCTTCGAATCTATGTTGACTCCAGTATCCTTACCCAATTTGGACCAATTTTCTGAGCCAACATTTATTCCCATACCTATAGATCATGAAATTGAATCACCCATTTTTGATGATCATATTGAACTTGACCAATTGTGCAATTTTGAAAGTCCCATGGAAAAATTGGCAAGTTCTCATTTTTATGAGATTGAAACTAATGAGATATGTGACCTAGATTCCCAAATCTATGATCAAGTTCAAATTCCCGAATCATTATTGACTCCTGTTTTGTTACCCGACTTAGGTAATATTTTAGAGTCAGTTTTGATTCCCACACCTATCATTCCTGAACTTGAATCACCAACATTGAGTCACATTCCATTGTGGGAAAATGATTGTAGACTTGAGTTTCAATTTCTTGACTTGGACCCACTTCTTGATCCTAGCCCGACTCCTGAACCTTTACTTGATTTGAGTTTCTTTCCTGAGTCGGTATTAGATTCTGAACCTATCATTCTTGAGTCCAAGTCAACCATTTTACCAAGTCACATTCTTTTGTTGGACATAGGTATAGACCATGACTCTGTGATGATTTTCCAGGACTGGTCATGTAAAGGGAGTAAGTTTCACGAGAGGATCTTCCATGATCCTATTCATTCTGGGGACTGTAAATATGTAAATAAAAAAGAGGTAAATAAAGGTAGGTCCCGTGAACTACCACATTATCTTGTTTGGGCCGCATTTCGTGGACCAATTAGACCACCTCCGGAACCACCACCTTAAGGTAACTTCCGCCTTCCCTTGTTCTGTTTCATGCATATATGCATTCATTCATACATTGAGGACAATGCATGAGATAAGTGTGGGGGTGGGTTTTACTAACATACTAACATAGGTAAAAACTAACAAAAAAAAAAAAAATCTAAAAAAATTTTTAAAAAAAAATGTTATAAAAAGGATAATACTTTGACTTATTTTTTGAAAGAAATCTAAGTTAGTTTTAAGAATTAGGAAAATCATGATTAGGATTTCTAAAAACTTGGTCAAAATAAATAAATTGTTTAAATTTTTAGGTATAGGAGGAGAAATTGAATAAATAATTAGTCTTGATTTTTACCTTAATGAAATGTGCATACCAAATGCATATCTAGGATTCTAAGACAAAGACCTTGTGCCTCATAAAAAAAAAAAGAAAAAAAAAGAAAAAAAAAATCACCAATTAAGCTGATACATGTGCCTCAAGAAGCATAAGTATTCATGGCTAAAGGTGAGTAAATAAAATAAAGTCCTTAGTTTTGGGGCCTAGTTCACTCGAATTTGAGTCCGCGGGGTGTTTTCTCACCTGGTGCCCTAAAGCCAACCGGTTTGGGAGTCATCGACTTTAAGTTCGTTACATGGGTGGATTAGAAAGCCTAAGAAAACTAAGAAATATAATATATGTATTAACACATCTAATAATCAATTAGTTAGGTATGAGGGCCTCAAGAAGCCTTGATACTTATACGAAAGAAAATTAGATGAGTTATACATACCAAAAATAAATAAATAAATAAATAAATAAATAAAATATATATATTAACACATCTAATAGTCAATTAGTTAGGTATGAGGGCCTCAAGAAGCCTTGATACTTACACGAAAGAAAATTAGATGATGTTATAAAAATAATAAAGAGGCATGAGAGTCCAAGTTAAGGAATTCCTAGATTCACAAGGGTGCGTATGACTTTTGGTAACGAAAAAGACTATATTAGAAATTCAATTTTAATCCTTACTTAAAATGAATAACAATTGACTTTATAAAGACTAGGTTTAAAGAATGAATAAAAATGAGGATCCTAAAACTTATAGACTACTTAGTCTCTTCAATAATAATTCAAATATTTTCCTTTTTATGGATTTTGTGGGTGCAATCCACTGAAAACCCTCACGAGACAACACTCGTCCTCTAGGGTAACCTAGGGGTTTAACGGCTTGTTGCACGTGCTAAGTGCAATCGTGATTCCTACGAAAGTGAGTTAGGTTAGATTAACTTTTCATTTCTTTTTCTTTTTCTTTGTTTTTACTCGAGGACGAGCAAAAAGATAAGTGTGGGGGTGTGATTGGTAGTCAAAAGTGCATTTTTATCATCATATTTACCATCACATTTTCATATTTATTCATTTAATTCTGCACATTTATTAATAATTTGTAATTTATTGTGTGCAGGCCTCGAATTATTATGTTTATAATAAATAAAGCCTAATGAAGCCCAAAAGCCCATATTTGAAGCCCAAGAGTCAAAGTGCAAATATCAGATTGTCAAAGTGCAAATATACAAGGGCCAAAGTTGCAAATACAAAGAAGAGGGAAGGATAGACTTCTATTCAACCCTAAACACTTGCAGGATAGGATAAAAGCTAAAAGAAGAGAAGGAAAATTCGTGGAAAAGATTTGGGATCTAGGTAACTTGATTCCCAAGTTATATCCAAATCCAAAGATTAAGAGCCAGGATTCAATTTCCAGAAGGAAAATCCCAGATGGACAGACCAGGAGAGGCCACGCGCCAAAGCGCGCGGCCAGAAGCCACTAAAGTGCCGCGTTTCCGCGGCGTTTCCGCGGCAAAGTTGATGAGTCAGAATCCCAGATTTCGTGGGCAAGTTCATCCAGGACTCCTCGGCCTTCTGCACCTATAAATATCCCCTGCAATGCAACGTACAGAGTGTCCAGCGTACAGTAAAGGGCCAAAATTCAGATTTTTAGGGTTTCTTCTAGGTTTTCTTTTCTTTTTGTAATTTTTATGTAAGTGAGGGAGATGGCTTTGTTGAGGGTGACACCGACAGATGATTCTCTTCTCTTCCATTGTAATCAATAAAAAGGTAATTTTTATTTTGTTCTTATGTCGTTGCTTTTCTTTGTTTCCTCTTTCTTTTCTACTGTGTTTCTTTTTGTTGATCTTTGACGAGCACGCGAGCGTTTACCGAACCACAAGTATACCGAAGATTAGTAGGTTCCAACGATATTCCATGGCGATGTTCTCCTCCTCGAGGCGTATCAACTCATGCTTGCCCAAGGCTTGATGACCTAATGCGACAACGGACTGAGTTCGATCCCAAGGTTTATACGTTCAATGCCTCCGAAATAAGGTAGAAAGTGTTAGGTTTCGCATATTTTCTCCAACCAAGGTTAGTTTTCTATTCTTTTCTTTTCTTTTCTTTTATTTTTTTTGTAGATCAAATCCACACCTCTCCAATATTCTTTCCCACAACTCATTTTAAATACCACTTTTCTTTGTAAATACCATCGTGACTAACAAATTAACTAAAAAAGATAAATTTTTAGAGAAACTTGCTTAACGCTTCTATCGCAGTCCCTCCTTGAGGATCACGACCCGCATAGCCCTGCTACCGCGGATTAGAACTGATTCCTCGCACGATCTATTCTTAATCTAATATTCTAATTTTTGTGTGCAGGAAAAATCAGTCAACAATTTGCAATTTGTTTGACTGATTTTTCCTGCACACAAAAATTAGAATATTAGATTAAGAATAGATCGTGCGAGGAATCAGTTCTAATCCGCGGTAGCAGGGCTATGCGGGTCGTGATCCTCAAGGAGGGACTGCGATAGAAGCGTTAAGCAAGTTAATCTCTAAAATTTATCTTTTTTAGTTAATTGTCACGATGGTATTTACAAAGAAACGTGGTATTTACAATGAGTTGTGGGAAAGAATATTGGAGAGATGTCGATTTAATCTACGAAAAGAAAATAAAAGAAAAGAAAGGAAAACTTATCTCTTTATTTGCTTGCCGTTTGAACCGTTGCGATGATTTCCCTTTTCTTGGAAGGCGTACAAGCACGGCTTATGGGATCGTCCGCCTTCTTAATCTACTCTACGAAATAAAACAACAAGCTATGAAGACTTGTTCATCGCCATGGGCCGTCAAGGTTCCTTCTTCGGCTAGGTAGTCTCAAAGCGTCAAGTTCTCACGGTTTGCAAGACATCAGAGAAGGAAACAATATAGAAAACAAGATCAAAGAGAACAAGAACACAACATAAAATAGAAGAGATGAACAAATAAACATAACAAAAACAAACCTTTGAATGGATTTCATTAACAATTGAAGAAGAGTTGGCTTACACCGCTGTCACCTCAGTACAAGCATGGACTATTTCCTCCATGAAAGCTTCCTCCACTCTCAGAATTTACAAAAGATAAACAAAAAGAAAACCTAACCTAGAAGAAAGAGGAAAAACCCTAAAAATCTGAACTTTGGCCCTTTGCTGGACGCTGGACGCTCTGTACGTTGCACTGCAGGTGATATTTATAGGTGCAGAAGGCCGAGGAGTCCTGGACGAACTTGCCCACGAAATTTGGGATCTGGATGAGATCAAAGTGCCGCGGATTTGCGGCGGTTCCGCGGCACTTTTGTGGCTTCTGGCCACGTGCTTTGGCGCGTGGCCTCTCCTGGTCCGTCCATGTGGGCGCCTGCTTCTAGAATTGTAATCCTGGCCTTTTAAATCTAGATTTTCGAGGTAACTTGGTAATCAAGTTACCCTTAATCCAGATTTCTTCAAATCTTCCTCCCACGAATTTTCTTCTTATCTTGGCCTTTTATCCTCATCCTGCAGGTGTTTAGGGTTGGATAGAAGTCTATCCTTCCCTAATCTCTGATATTTGCAACTTTCAGCCCTTGTATTTGCATTTTGACTCTTTGTATTTGCGCTTTTTCACCTGGGCTTCAAACATGGGCTTGGATCTGGGCTTTTGGGCTCTTTAAGCTTTATTTATTATTAAATTAATAATTCGAGGCCTGCACACAATAAATCACAAAATATTAATAAATGTGCAGAATTAAATGAATAAATATGAAAATGTGTTGGTAAATATGATGATAAAAATGCACTTTTGACTACCAATCACACCCCCACACTTATCTTTTTGCTCGTCCTCGAGTAAAAACAAAGAAAAAGAAAAAGTTAATCTAACCTAACTCACTTTCGTAGGAATCACGATTGCACTTAGCACGTGCAACAAGCCTTTAAACCTCTAGGTTACCCTAGAGGACGAGTGTTGTCTCGTGAGGGTTTTCAGCGGATTGCACCCACAAAATCCATAAAAAGGAAAATATTTGAATTATATTTGAAGAGACTAAGTAGTCTATAAGTTTTAGGATTATCATTTTTATTCATTCTTTTGGACTTAGTCTTAATAACGTCAATTGTTATGCATTTTAGGTTAAGGATTAAAATTGAATTGCTAATATAGTCTTTTTCGTTACCAAAAGTAATATGCATCCTTATTTATACTAGGAATTCCTTGACTTGGACTCTCATGCCTCTTTATTATTAATATATATATATATATATATATTTATTTATTTATTTATTTTTTTGATATGTATAACTCATCTAATTTTCTTTCGTATAAGTATCAAGGCTTCTTGAGGCCCTAATACCTAACTAATTGATTATTAGATGTGTTAGTACATAATTTTTCCTTAGTTCCCTCGGACTTTCTAATCCACCCATGTAGCGAACTTAAAGTCGATGACTCCCAAACCGGTCGGTCTTAGGGCACCAGGTGAGAAAACACCCCGCGGACTCAAATTCGAGTGAACTAGGCCACAAAACTAAGGTTTTTTTTTTTTACTCACCTTTAGGCGTGAATACTTATGCTTCTTGAGGCACATGTATCCGGCTTAATTAGTGATAATTTTTTTTATTATTATTATTATTATTTTTTAATATATGAGGCACAAGGGTCTTTGTCTTAGAATCCTAGATATGCATTAGGTACGCAAATTCCCTTAAGGTAAAAATTAAGACTAATTAATTATTCAACTTCTCTCCTATACCTAAAATTTAAACAACTTATTTATTTTGACCAAGTTTTGAGAAATCCTAATCATGATTTTCCTAATCCTTAAAACTAACTTAGATTTCTTTTCAAAAAATAAGTCAAAATATTTCCTTTTTATAACATTTTTTTTTAAATTTTTTTTTATTAGCAATTTTGTTAGTTCTACCTATGTTAGTATGTTAGTAAAACCCACCCCCACACTTATCTCATGCATTGTCCTCAATGTATGAATGTATGCATATATGCATGAAACAGAACAAGGGAAGGCAGAAAATTACCTTAGGGGGTGGTTCCGGTGGTGGTCTAATTGGGCCAAGCGTTGCTACCCAATCAATATAACATAAAAGTTGGTGGAACTTACCAGAATTTTCCTTTACATAACCCACTAAAATATATGTATAATTATTTTTTAGAATTTCCACCCCATCAAATTTCCAAATTTCATAATAAATTTCAGAGTCAATTGTGTCAACCTCCTTGTCCCAAAATGGAGTATGAAAGGATGAAATTATTGACTTGGACATTATAGGTGCGGGAACGAATACCGACTCAGGGAAGATGCTCAAATCAAGTAAGGGCTCAGGAGTCGGGCTAGGTTCAAGAATTGGGTCCAAGTCAAGAAATTGAAACTCAAGTCCACAATCTTCTTCCCACAATGGAATGTGACCTAATATGGATGATATCTCTTTACTTCCAATATTAAGGAATTCTAGCTCATCGCCATACAATTCTTCAAAACTGAGGTCAACATCTTCCGTCAGAATTGTACAATCAGTTTCAGAAGTAAAGAGATTGTGAGAATCAAGGTCATGTTCAAGTTCTAATTCGGGAAAGGGAAAACTTGCCAAGTTATCAGAATTTGAAGTTTCGGCAAGTTCACATGATGGTACTGAATTAGAATCTTGTAGTCCAAAGCAACTTAGTTCGTCAGCTTTAAAAGAGTGGTCAGCGATATCAGAATTAGCCGGACGGTTAGAACGTAAGCATTGAACCATCAAATCAATATCATGATCACGGGCTAATTTAGCCTCGGTCATGGCAGCTAGCATCCCTTCATAGTCGATAGGTGCTTCATGTTGAAAATAGGAAGGGTAATCTTGATAAAGTTGTGAGTCGGTGGACTCACGTATCATCATGTCTAAAATTGATGGTGAATTTTGCTTGGACTTATTTATACTCATCATTTCCAAGATAGATGGATTTCTATTCTGAATGGGTGGATCTGAGTATGAATCTTGGGAAGAATGTGGACTAGATGGATATGGAGGACAATTTGGTTGAGAATTAGACTCGGGGGACTCGAAACCCCATGAACTCTGTGACGAGTTGAAATTATTATGGAAATTATAGTCATAAGATGGGGGGTGTGGGTTATATTCATTCGGATAAGACCATTCCGGCACACTAGATTGGTCAAAGTTAGAGTATGCCGGGTTGGTAATATCCGAATAATAGTTAGGGGTATAATATGGATTAAAATTGGAATTATTCTTATATGCCATATCACACCAACACAACAAACAAATAAACAAACCAAAAAGAAAAATTCTAACCTAAGTTAGGGTAGACCTATGACCTAGACGACTCCTAACTGGTTAGACCGTCCACAGGAGGTTGGGTGTAGACTTTGACCACAAGTTAATCAGCCAGGTCGGGGCAAGAGTGGTGGGAGGTTTTCCGTCAAAGACGTTCCTTAATTAAATAACCACCACACTTCGGGCTTTCGGCCCTCAATCCCCTTCCTAGACACTGATTTGGCAGGAGTCAACTTCCAACACCGTTCCCCCTTAGGATAATCTCCTAATTGAGTCCGAGATGTCCCTAGGGTCAACGTCTACTAATTTTTATGTTAGGCTTGGGTTAGTGAGTGCTTGGGATATGGTTTTTGGGCTAAGGAAGGGTGATGAAATCCCCACCTTATCTTGTTAATGGGTTATGCCCTTAAGATGAATTAGTGCAAGTGTACAAGATAAATAGATAAGAATCACTCAAAGCAGAAAATCAACCAAGAGATGAATCCTATTCTACATGCAATGCGTACGTACCTTGCGTCTCCAGCACTCTTCAACAGTAAATAAAAATAATTGAAAAGACACGTGCCTAATATGCAAACGTCTAATCAAATTTTATTTTTAACAACCAATGATTTACTGTTGAATTATTAGCAATTTACAGGTATATCACAGAATAAAACAGAATAGAGCATTAAGCAGTAATCTCAAATTGTAGCAATCTGCAAAAATTTGAATCAGTAGTCCTTACTGTTGCCGCGTTTCCGCGGCTCTGGCCGCGGATCCGCGGCAAAACAGTGGGCTCCTGTGCTCTGCCTTCGAGGGCAGAGGCACAGGGCAGCTATATGTCCACTGCAGCTGCTGTTTTCTGTTTCCTGTTCTCCAAACCTGCAAACAGAAAAGAATAAAGAATTAGTTAAAAATTAAATTTTTTTTTGTTTTAGAGATAACTTACCGTCCCTCCCGGCAACGGCGCCAATTTGTTTGACTGATTTTTCCTGCACACAAAAATTAGAATATTAGATTAAGAATAGATCGTGCGAGGAATCAGTTCTAATCCGCGGTAGCAGGGCTATGCGGGTCGTGATCCTCAAGGAGGGACTGCGATAGAAGCGTTAAGCAAGTTAATCTCTAAAATTTATCTTTTTTAGTTAATTGTCACGATGGTATTTACAAAGAAACGTGGTATTTACAATGAGTTGTGGGAAAGAATATTGGAGAGATGTCGATTTAATCTACGAAAAGAAAATAAAAGAAAAGAAAGGAAAACTTATCTCTTTATTTGCTTGCCGTTTGAACCGTTGCGATGATTTCCCTTTTCTTGGAAGGCGTACAAGCACGGCTTATGGGATCGTCCGCCTTCTTAATCTACTCTACGAAATAAAACAACAAGCTATGAAGACTTGTTCATCGCCATGGGCCGTCAAGGTTCCTTCTTCGGCTAGGTAGTCTCAAAGCGTCAAGTTCTCACGGTTTGCAAGACATCAGAGAAGGAAACAACATAGAAAACAAGATCAAAGAGAACAAGAACACAACATAAAATAGAAGAGATGAACAAATAAACATAACAAAAACAAACCTTTGAATGGATTTCATTAACAATTGAAGAAGAGTTGGCTTACACCGCTGTCACCTCAGTACAAGCATGGACTATTTCCTCCATGAAAGCTTCCTCCACTCTCAGAATTTACAAAAGATAAACAAAAAGAAAACCTAACCTAGAAGAAAGAGGAAAAACCCTAAAAATCTGAACTTTGGCCCTTTGCTGGACGCTGGACGCTCTGTACGTTGCACTGCAGGTGATATTTATAGGTGCAGAAGGCCGAGGAGTCCTGGACGAACTTGCCCACGAAATTTGGGATCTGGATGAGATCAAAGTGCCGCGGATTTGCAGCGGTTCCGCGGTACTTTTGTGGCTTCTGGCCACGTGCTTTGGCGCGTGGCCTCTCCTGGTCCGTCCATGTGGGCGCCTGCTTCTAGAATTGTAATCCTGGCCTTTTAAATCTGGATTTTCGAGGTAACTTGGTAATCAAGTTACCCTTAATCCAGATTTCTTCAAATCTTCCTCCCACGAATTTTCTT
>JAVJIF010008664.1:115000-140565 GCA_038442645.1 Agave tequilana
AAAATATTTTCTATTTTTAAGATTCAACTCTTTAGTTGTGGTAGGATAGACATTTATACTAAGAGTTTTAAGATATGCATGTAAATCACCTAGATAGGGGTGAATAGATGATGGCTATAAAATAATGACAAATAATGCGGGATTAATGAAATTACTTGCTAATGAATAAGAACCAATCTTTACACACAATAGTATAACACAAGAGTATAAGTAGCAATAAGAAATAGATCAATAGAAACATGCACCAGAGTATAGAGTTAAGTAGAAAGATTAAGAGAGCAAGTAATCACAAAGACGAGAAATTTATTTCGAGGTTCAAGCAACGCTCTACGTCTCTGTCTTCACCGTGTGAAGGGTTTAGCATTATTCTTGATCCCGCAATATCACCACTCTACACGTTCCCACAAGAACAAACTGGACCCGCAAGTCCTCTTACTCAGTGCCGCAATAACTTACAGTAACGAACCCCAATCTCGCTTTGAGGCTGTAACCTCTACAACTTTTCAATACAAGATTTGAGATGATCTCTCCTAGATCACCAAAAGGCTCACAAACAATCTTTATAACTAAGACAAGAACTTGTAGCTCTGAGATTGTGATAAGAAAAGCTTTGAAATCAGTGGAATGGAGAATCAAAGTTAGAGAAATCTTTTACGGAGTTTTGCTCAAAAACTTCTCTTTTTAAAAAATATTTCTCTAAAAAACTTGGATCTAAAATTAATACAAATCTTAGTGAATGATTAAAAATAGTAGTCCACAGTGTTTCCATGTATATAAGGTCAAACACTCAGAGAGAAAATCAATAGAGCCATTGGGGATTAACAACTAATAAAAAAGTTAACAATATAGCCGTTGAGGACAAAAAGCAGCCAAAACAGACTCTGCGATCGACCGGCCGGTCGACTGCCAACAGTCATATTTTTTACCGTTGGGCAGTATCGATCGACCTCCTGGTCGACCGATCTAAACTTAGAGCCAAGGGTGTTAAAGTCGGTCGAAGGCTCGGTCAACCGAGATGCACAGTTATAATTGTGCATTATCGTTGACTGCCTCAATGAACCGCCCAGTCGACCGTTCGGTCGACCGAGTCTAGATAAAAAACTGGTTTTTGAATTATTTAGAAATTCTATTTGATTTTTTCATAAATATATTTGAATACATGAATATAAAACATAGTCCACGGAGTAATATGAAGTCCAAAATTGTGAGATCATATATTATCATAATTTTAGGATGTAGAACTAAATCTGTAAAGATGAAATATCCTTTTGAATAACAAATGTTTTTCAATAAACCATTTTGAAAAATCTTTATAAACTTTTTGAGATTGTTTTCAAAACTTTTAAATACATATGAAATATATCGAAAAACTTTTTGAAAAACCGTATGTGTGTGTGTTAATCTCATAAAGCTATCAAATTTATGAATCTTGGTTTTGACAAAACTAATTCTTACAAAATAAATAGAAAAAAACTTCTCTTGAAAATCTTTATCTTACAATGTGGATTCTTTAATCTTGATTCTTATTATTGAATATAATGCTTGGGCTCTTGGATCACTAAACAAAGATTCAAAACTTGTGAGTCTTTATGAGAAGCTCGAACACATGGTTGAAAAGAAAACTTAACTTGAAACTTATGTATATAAAAATATTAGTACATAAATAACTATATGAGATTATCATCATCAAAACTAAGGCAAATGACCTTCAGGCCAACAATCTCGCCCTTTTTGATGATGACAAAACATATGGCGTTATTTTAGGCAAATATGGAAGAAGCTTTAAGTGAAGCTCCCCCTAAATATATGCATATTAGAAATATGATATTTAAGCTCAATGCATCAATATAACACATAGATAAAGATGTAGTCAAGATATACACTCTATGCAATACATTTATGCATAACAATATGTGGAGATTAAAAAATAAATGCATAAACATTTTTCTCCATCCATCCAAACCACTGACCTCCAAATAATATGATGATGAATAAGATTTCAATATATGAACGATTCAATCATCACAAGAAAGGGTAAATCTCAAGTACAACATATATGATATATAAGTCTTGCATCTAATCAACATCACAAAACCAAATGAAGTTACATAATATCATCCCAGTACCAAAATGTTACAGAACCAGAGTTTATCACAAAGCCTAACAAAGTTTAACATAGATACAAATACAGAAACTTAGAAACTGGAAACTGAAAATACTGAAAATAACTCATAGAAGAAACATCACAAACATACTACCACTAATACCTTCTTCTACTTCTAGGTCTACTTCTCCCCCTTTTTGTCACTCATCACAAGAAAGGGTAAAACTCAAGTGCAACATATATGATATATAAGTCTTGTACCCAATCAACATCACACAAAACCAAATAAAGTCACATAATATCATCATCAGTACCAAAGTTTTACAGAACCAGAGTTTATCACACATAAGCCTAACAAAGTTTAATATAAACACAAGTACAGAGACTTAGAAATTGGAAACTGAAAATACTAAAAATAACTCATAGAAGAAACATCACAAGCATACAACCACTAATGCCTTCTTCTATTTCTAGGTCTACTTCTCCCTCTTTTTGTCACTCATCAGAAAGGGAGGGGCTCAAATATCTTCTTCCTCATCAATGTCAATAGAAGGCTCAGCAACAAGACAATAGGCTTCAGAGGGATCCTGAGGAGCAGTCCATAGATCGAATGGAGGACCGGTTGGAGGAAGAAGCTGAGCATAAGCATCTGGAATAGGTACAAGCCAATCATGCTTGAAAAAGCTGTAGTCACTGCATCATTGAAAATATCTGATGGAGGAGCATACGTATGACATATTATTGTGATGCTCATTCCGAAATGCTTCCTAGCTAGCTAAGATCTTCTCTATGGTTGAAGTGATTTTCAGAGCAGATTATTCAGCTAAGTCATGATGCTTGTAAATGGATCAACAATGGAAGAAGAGGAACTAGAGGTAAAAGGCTGAACAGGGGGGCAGGATAGGGAGGAGCATGGGCACGAAGTCTAGCTTGCATCCTCTTAAGGAGGGTGCAATCAATGTAAATTGAAGGAGCGATGATTTTCTCATCATAAAGATCAATTTTGAAGTGCTTGAACATGCAAGTGAGAATCATCCCGTATGGAAGATTTCTACTTGGAATCAACAAGTGTTCAGAAAGAATGAAATTGATGATGAGTCAAGAATGTTGACTTTAATGTCTCGCAAAAGGCAATAAATGAGAAGAGGGGCACAACCACAGGTGTGACTATATTCTCCTCATTTTGAGAGGAGATTATGGAACACAATTTTTGCAAGGCTTGAGCGAGAAGTGTTTAGTACTTCACCTCCTCATTCCTCATAAGGGCAGGGTTCTCGTCATTGTGCAAAAGTCGAGAAGCGGTGAGAGTATTCTCACCATCAGGATACATGAAGTCATGAAGATCTAGATGAAAAATCTCTTCACCCTCACAAGACAATTTTAAGATTCTAGCATATCTCTTAAGAGATATGTTGATATTAATGTTTTTGACATGAGATCGGATATGATTGTCATGAAAAAAAGATTAGAATAGAAATATTAAACTAATTTAGGGTGAACTTGTTCCTTGATAGTGACAAAATATTTTAAGGAACTTGTTCTAAGGATGGGGCCAAGATTTAGATGTTCAAAGTCGGTCAAAACAACATATCTACCCGAAATCACGTGTTTGTTATAGATCACAGTGTTTGTATAAGGCATTCTCCTAAACAAACACATTTTTGGGTCTAGAGGAGGATTCGAGATGTTTGGATTTATCGATTTTCTGACATTTTAGAGAATAGAAGAAAAAGCACAATTACTAGAAAAAAATCAGAGAGAAAAAGAATGAATAACATAAAAGAAAATTAAGATGAGATGTAGAGAAATATACCTGGTGAAAATCAGAAATTTCTTCACCAAAGTGAAGTGGACGTGGAGTGATACGATCTCCAAATGATTTTGAGTAGAAATTTAGGGAGTGGGAAGAATTTTGAAGAGAGATGTGATGGGTAAGAAAGAAGAGAGTCAGAGAAGGGAGATAAGAAAGAAGAAACTAAAATTTCTAGGGTTTATGAACAGTTAAAAGAGCTAGATCCAAAAGTCGATCGATCGAAAAAACCCGAGAGCACTGACAAACAATAGCCTGCAAATGTCAGTCGACCAGTCGGTCTACTGACAAAAGAAGTAACTCCTTAACAGGATTACTCGGTCGATTGTTCGGTCGACCAAATAATCCAGTAAGTCCTGTAGACTTACTCGGTCGACCGGTTGGTCGACCAGAATTACTCCAAAAACACAAAAACGAGTATTTCAAAAATGGAAATCCTAAAACCAATAATTTTTATAAATTTTAAAGTTAAGTCAAAACAATATATGCTACAATAATATACTAAAATTTATTTTGATAAATAATATGCCAAAATATTGGATTAGGCCAAAAACTATATGCTTATATAAATCCAAGCTAAAAAAAATGCATGCTTAAACATAAATTTTAAGCCAATAAATAAGAATTGAAGCCGTATGTCCTTTACGAGCTCTGAACTTTCCCTCATCATTCCTCTAAATTATGAGTTTAGGTGCTCTTTGCTTTTCTTATTTGCATTGCTTAATCAATGAATTAAAAAATAATTAGATCATTTTATAAAACAATCACCGATGGTATAGTGAAAACATATATAAAGTCTAAGAAGTCAATAGAGTATTTATGCAAGATATTCACAAGGATGCTTTCAAAATACACTAATTAAATAACAAAATAAAAAAAAAATGCTTATACACATGAAGATAGTCTGATCAATACACTTAATCACATGGATATATTAACAATAGATTAAAGGCTATCAACATATGAGCATGTGACCATAGCAATTAAAAAATTGTTATACATGAGCATGTAATCCATGTAAATTAAAGCATGGTGGAGATGTTACCGATATATGCAAATACTCTCCAAAAAGGTGGTGTTCTCCCACCTAGTTCTCTTGATAATGTTGCATTCACTTTGTTGATCCTTTGAACTCCTAATGTATTTACCATCAAGGAATCATCTCCTCTTACATCTTTGAGGATGACACACCTACATCAATTAGGGGTCTTTTTGATTGTCGTAATTAATCGTAATTCATAAGTCATAATTGGTAAAGTCTTTTACAGTTGTAAATGAGTTACATGCATGTAAATTTTACGGTGTTTGGTTGGTAATATAAAGTTATAAGTGGTAAAGTGTATTGTGTTTTACGGTGTTTCGTTGTCGTAATGTGTAAGTCGTAAGTGAAAAAATTGACCACAAAATTAACTATTTGGTGATTTAAAAAGTTTTAATATTGCAAATAAATACTAAAAATGTTAAATAATAAAAAAAATTTAATATTAACATAAAAAATAATACAAATTTTCATGACCATAAAATTAATTGTAACTAGGCTATAAGTGAGTAGTAATTGAGTTCAACGTGAGTGATAGTTGAGTTGCGTAAGTCTTTTACGAATTACGGTCCAAACAAACGCCGTAGTTGTAATTGGGCTGCAAGTCATTTACGAATTACGGACTTTTATGACTTTTAAAACGAAACAAACAACCCCTAAGTTTGGTGTGTTCTTTGATACCCAAATCTTTTTGGGTCCTATAGGGTTAGTATTCTCACTGACCCAAATACTTTTGTTTTTCAATTTTAACCTAGCATAGCAAAATTTGACTAAATGACCTTTGCGGCCACAATGTGTATATGTGTACACCTTTCCATATATATGCATGATTGTGATGTGCACTGTGATCATGCTTCTTGGTGTGTACATGTGAAATGTGTTTCCCTTAGGTCTTACCCTTTGAAAATATAGAACTAATCTTACTCATAACAAAAACACACTTCTTTAAAGTAGAATTCAAAACATCAATCTGATTTTGAATACTCACAAATTTATTTTTTATCAAAAACACTATTAGGGCTTTTACCCTTGTAAATACATTAGTGGTCGTTAAAGTCCTTTTTAGTCTTTTCAAAATAGCTTGATAAATCATTCTCTTCCTAGAAAATAATATCCAATTTGTTTTTCAAAAGTTAATTTTCCTTTTCAACCTTTTGTTTTGAATTTTTGAAATCTCATTTCTTTCTTGAAGTTCTTCAAAAATTATTGCAAGTTCATCTATGTAAGTTCATCATCATCTAAAGTAGGTCTGGAGGTTACCTTATTCGATTCTTCCCTGTTTGCCATGAAGCAAATATTTGCGGTATCAATCTCTTCTTCATCATAATCGATCTTCGAGCCATCCCAAGTCGCCACTAAGGCTTTCTTCTTCTTATGCAATTTCTTGGAGGTTGTAGCTTGAAGAGAGGGGCAATCTGCTATGAGATGTCCCGTCTTTATGCAATGATAACAAGGACTCATTTCCTCTTTCTTTCGAACTTGCCTTGAGGTCTTGTTCTTCTAAAGTTTCTTTTCCTTCCCTTTTATCAAACATTTTTCCCACTCATCGGATAAGCATGACGAAGTCTTCTTCACCTTCATCTGTTGACTCTTCATCTTCCACAATTGAGGGAGTCACCTTGAAAGCTATAGGTGGGTTTTAAGATTCCCAATGAAATTAGAGAAGTCTATCTCCTCACGATCATTTAGTTCCATGAGAGTCGTTGCCTTGACCTCCCAAGCCTTGGGAAGAGCTCTAATGACTTTCCTCACTTTTTGATCGTTGTCGATTTCATCACCTAAGGAAGACAATCGTTAGTGATTTTAGTGAAGTGACAAAGCATCTCATCAATAGTGTCATTATCAAGCATAAAAATTTTCATGTTAGGAACGAAGCAAGTCAATTTTAGATCTCTTGACTTGAGAAGTTCTTTCATGAGTTATAATCAAATCATTCCAAACTTCAAAAGTGGATTTGAAATTAATAACACGTGAAAGATCATCATCATTAAGTACTTGTGTCAATGCATATTGTGCCTTTGCATTGGCCTCATAATTCTTGGCGGTTGCTTCGGACCATGTATCCTCATCACCGTGAGGTTCTACAAATTCCGTAGTGATGGCCTATGAAGCCCTAAATTCTAAAGACTTAAGGAAAATGGTCATCTTTACTTCCATATTGGAAAATTCAACCCATCAAACTTGGGTGGGGACTTAATGCTAGAAAAATCCTGTGATGCCAGGAAAACAAGTATGCAAATAAATACGCAACAAATATAGCCTAAATAAGGATCTCTCTAAAGTGGTTAAACCAAATACTAGAGTTTAGGCTCTGATACCAATTATAAATCACCTAGAGGGGTTGAATAGGTGATGGCTATAGGATAATGACAAATAATGCGGAATTAATGAAATTACTTGCTAATGAACAAGAAACAATCTTAACAAACCATAGTATAACACAAGAGTATGAGTCGTAATAAGAAATAGATCAATAGAAGCATGCACTAGAGTATAAAGTGAGTTAAGTAGAGAGATGAAAGAGCAAGCAATCACAAAAACGAGAAATTTGTTTTGAGGTTTGAGCAACACTCTATGTTCCCGTCTTTACCCTGTGAAGAGTTTAGAACTATTCTTGATCCCATGATATCATCAATGTACATGTTCCCGCAAGAATGAACTGGACTTGCAAATCCTCACTTGGTGCCGTAACACCTTACAATCAATGAACCTCAATCTCGCTTTGAGGCTGCAACCTCTACAACTCTTCAATACAAGATTTGACATGTCCTAGATCATCAAAATGGGCTCACAAAAAATCCTTATAACCAAGATAAGAACTTGTAACTCTGAGATTGTAGTGAGAAAAGCTTTGAAATCAGTGGAATGGAGGATCAAAGTTAGAAAAATCTTGCATGGAGTTTGCTCAAAAACCTCTTTTTGAAAAATATTTCTCTCAAAAACTTGAATCTAAAATCAATACAAATCTCAGTGAATGATTAAAAATAGTAGTCTATAGTGTTTCCATACATATAGAGTCAAAAGCTTAGAAAGAAAATCAATAGAGCCGTTGGAGATTATCAAGTAATCAAAAAGTTAACAATATAGCCATTGGGGACCAAAACCAGCTAAAACAGACTCTGCAGTCGACCGTCCACCAACCGCCATATTTTTGACTGTTGGGCAACGTCGGTCGACCATCTGGTCGACCGAACTAAACAGAGAGCCAAGGGTGTTATAGTCGATCGAAGGCTCGGTCAATCAAGATGCACGATTATAATTGTGCATTACGATTGACCGCACGGTCAACCATCCGGATGACCGTCTTGACCGTGCAGTCGACCAATCCTGGGTAACAAACTAGTTTTTTGAATTGTTTAGAAATTCTGTTTGATTTTTTCATAAATATATTTGAATACATGAATATAAAACATAGTCCATGGGCAAATATGAAGTCCAAAATTGTGAGATTATATATTATCATAATTTTAGGATGTAAAACTAAAATCTATTAAAGATGAAATATTCTTTTGAATAACAAATATTTTTCAACAAACTGTCTAAAAAATCTTTATAAACTTTTTGAAATTGTTTTCAAAACTTATGAAATACTCTCTGTGTGTGTGTGTGTCAATCTTATGACCTATCAAAGTCACTAATCTTGGTTTTGACAAAACTAATTCTTACAAAATAAATAGAAAAAAATACTTCTCTTGAAATCTTTATCTTGCAATGTGGATTTCTTGATCTTGATTCTTATGATTGAATATAATGCTTGGGCTCTTGGATCACTAAACACAAACTTCAAAACTTGTGAGTTTTTATGAGAAGCTTGAACACATGGTTGAAAAGAAAACTTAACCTGAAACTTACGTATATAGAAACATTAGTACATAAATAACTACATAAGATTATCATTATCAAAACTAGGACAAATGGCCTTCGGGCCAACAATGCACTCATTTTAAATTTCCAAGTTTGGATGTTACTAACATCAAGTATAGGTGGAGCAAGAAAATCTTTGCTTGTGCAAAATAAATATGATGATTAGCAAATAAAGAATTTTCCTGCGGTGATTAAATCGAATATCAAGAGCACCAAGCTCTGATACCAATTATAAAGTCACCTAGAGGGGGATGAATAGGTGAAGTGCTAATCAAATGTGGAATTTAAAAACTCGCTAACAAAAACTAAACACGCAAATAGATTCTAAAGAGTAAAACTGAATTTTCAGTGAAGGGCTCTAGAAATTCTCCTCAAGATTCCTCTTTTATAAGAGTTGAGGTGTTTCAATAGCTCTTTTAAATTAAAGCAAGTATAAGCACAAAAATACTATCAAGCATTTATGAATAGGCAATAATAGCAATGCAAGATATAATAAGAGTAGAGTTGAGAGAGATAACCAAATGCAAAAACGAGGATGTATTTCAAGGTTCGAGCCACTTGCTATATATCCTAACCTTCACTTGAAGAATTTTCACTATCTCTCTAAAGGAATTCCATAAAAAAATAATCATCTACACAAGAGGAGGACACAAAGCCAATAGACCCTACACAAGAGGTAGGCATTTAGCCAATGTACAAAGCAAATACACCTCTACACAAGAGGGAAGCATAAAGCAATTTGAGTAATACAACACTTGGTGATCACAAGATCATAAACTAGAAATCAAATTAAAAGATCCTAAAAGATAGATTTGGAGATGAAAGCTCAAATTTGTGAGAAAACAAAGATTTTGGAATTGAAACTCTAAAGAAAACACTTAGGAAAACTTCTTTGAAAACCCTTGGTGATCACTAAGCTCAAAACATATATTTCCAAAAAACTAGTTTTCTTGATTTTCAGAACTTTTTTCAAAACTTTTAACACAATTTTTTCTCTTGTAAAATCTTGACAAAATCTTATTTAAAACTCTTAACTATGACCCCTATTTATAGGAATAGGGTAGAGATGATTAGAGAGTAAACCCAAGTGTTAAAACATTGATATAATTCAAATAAAATAAAATATATCCATTTGAAAATAAGACAAAATCAATCAAAATGAGAAACTAGCCGTTTCTAGTAATTTTGACAGTAGTCAACCGGAATAGCCATTGGAGCGATGGTCGACTGCTCGATCGACTGAGCTCAAACAGAGAGCTCAGCTCTTCGACGGTCGACCAAGTGATTGTACACATAAATTGCACTATTTATTTGTCCATTCCTGTATTTATCTTGTAATGAACTCTGCAATTAACTTATCTTAGTGTCTATATTTGCATGTGACAATCAATGGAGAAAGAGAGGATAATCCCTGATCTGGATCAGTTAAATCAAATTTTTGAAGATTTATTCGGTTAACTGAAGAATCAACAAAGATGAGATTAAATCCAGAAATCCAGAGGTAATTCTATCAGCATACAAAGGCGTATCTAAACGAGGGAGATCCACGTACCTCGAATCTAGCCCAATGCCAGATCCTGGCCGCGAAAACGCGGCCAAAGCCATATTTCCATGACACAATGAAGCAGTTGGGGGAGTATTTGCTTCCCCATCTGTATACTCTCTTCCCTAGTCCAGTTTGCTTATAAATACTATAAAATTCAGAGGAAGACGTGCACCACTCCAACAGAGAGTTAGAATTAGGCTTTTGTTTCTAATTTTAACTTAGATTTTTATTTTTATTTATATATTTTTTGTTTCTTTGTAAACTTAGGTTAGAGAAGAGATTCATGAGAGAAAGAGAAGAAGAATTATACACCGATGTGAAACTTCTTCTTTTCTTTCATCATTTTTCAATTTAATCAAAAGTTTACATTTTTTATTCTTCTTCTTATTCTTTTGGTTTTGATTACTATCCATATGAGTCTTATAGCATTGAAAGAACCTTGCCACTGTGAGTGCCACCGATAGCTCATGATGATGGATTCCTCCTTATACTCTATATCATTTCATGCTTGCTCCCTATAGTCTTGATGATGTAATGTGGACGAGGATTGAATCTGATCTTATGGGTTATGCGCTGATCACCTCCGAATCAAGGTAAGCCTCCTCTGAAGATTAATATAAGTAATCAGCCAAAAGAGGTAAGTACACTTTTAGATCTGCCCCCCTCCCCTTTTTCTTAGTATAGAAACATGTTTTAAACCAATACTTTTCTTACTCTTTTTATTTCTTTCTCTTTTAACTTAGTTTTCCTTTTAATTAAAATAACATCACCTTCTTCTTTAATACTCCTCTTCTAACTTAACACTTTTTTCCTTTAAAAAAACTAAGAAGAAATTATTTAACCGATTTAAGTAACTTAGAAAGAATTATTAAACACTTCCATCGTAGGCCCTCCTTGTAGATAACGATCTGCATAGCCACTTGCTATAACATTAGTATTGAGAAACTTTAGCACCATTTCTAAACTTCTATTTTTCTATGCAAATTCAGCCTCGAACGAATTTTGGCGCCGTTGCAGGGTAAGGACAGTAAGTTTTTTTTTTTTAAATTTTCTTAACGGCTAACTTTCTTCTCTGTTTTTTTGTGCAGGGGCTTATACTAGGAAAATAGTTGCTGCAGAATATATATAAGAAGCTCTGAGACTTTGCTCTTGAAAGCAGAGCCCAGAAGCTTTCTACTTCACCGCGAAAACGCGGCCGAATCTGTGCTTACGCGGCAAATAGAGTGAACTACTCACTCTTTTTGGTTGTATGGTGCTTGAGCTAGAAAGATTAAGTTCTGCAGTGTTTAATTTTCCTGTTTAACATATTCTATACATTTTTTAACTCAACAGTAAATTAATTGTTTGTAAATCCTAAAAGACGGTTTAGACTTTGCATTTAGGCATTTGTTTAATCCGTTTATATTTTTCATTACTGTTGAATAGTGTCAGAGAAAAGCTACGTGTGCATAACATGCAGTATAGGAGCACTTCTGAATTATTTATATTGCTTAAGTGTTGCTTTTTACTATATATTTGTACACTTGCACTAAAACAATTAAAGGTTTAACCTATAACCAAGATAATGTGGAAAGTCATTACCCTTTCTTAGTCCAACAATCATCTCCTCACTTACTAACCCAATCCTAACTTAAACTTGGGTAGACGTTGACCCTAGAGACATCTCGGACTCATTAGGAGATTAATCTAAGAAGAAAGTTGTTAGAGTTTAACTCTAGTCAAATCGGTGTCAAAGATTAGTGATGAGAGGCAAAACCTCGAAGAACAGTGATTTGGCATAATTAAGCCCGTTGCTCAGGTATAGATACCTCTCACTCATCTTGCCCCTACCTGGCTGATTAACTTGTGATCAGATTGCTGCAATATATCTCCTGTGGACAGTCAACCAGTTAGGAGTCGTCTAAGTCTAAGGTCTACACTGATATAGGCTAGATTTTTCTTTGTTTTTTGTTTATTTGTTTGTTTATTTCTTGTGTGATATGGATTTTAACTAAATTTTTTTCCATGCAAATATAAATCTATATTTCACCTTGAACTCTTTTTCAGATATTACCACCTGACATCACATAATTTTAATCAACCAAGTATGTCGGATTGGTTTTATTCGAATCGACATATGCCCCAACCCCAATATTATGAACAAGCTTGTAATAATCATCACCACTCATCATCGAGTCAGTGGGGATACAACTCTCCCAAGTCATATGGTCAACCACCTTACCAACATTCAACTTCATATACTTCTTTTCTAGAACAACCGATAGAGGAAAATTTTGATTTCGAAAAGATTCTAGATGCATTGCATGAGTGCGAGCGACAAGTTCAAAACATGATGGACTTACAATCCCCTCAAAAATTCCAAATTCAAGATCCTTACACTATTTTCCAAGTCCCACCACAACTAAAAGAACCTATTGGTTTAGGAAAGAGTATAGACAACCTGATTTAGTACCAAAATGATTTCACCCAATCAAATTTTGATTGTACCTAGTCTATCAATAAATTAGAAGCATAAATGAGTCATTTGGTAAGCACAATTAATGATAGAATGAGAAAACTCTCCGTACACAATTTTTGACCATTCCCGACTTTCCTAGCCATATTGGTAGGAACCAAGAATCATGATATTTTGAAAATAATTTTAATCAAGATTCAATTCCACCACAACATCTTGAACTTGATTAATCCCAAACCTTGAACAAATTGGCAAATTTTCACTTCAAGAAAATTGAACTTGATTGTGAATGTGACCCAGATCCCCATCTTTGTGATTCAGTTTCAAATTTTAAATCTATGTTGACTTTAGTATCCTTACCCAATTTGGACCAAATTTTTGAGCTAACACTAATTCCTGTACCTATAAATTTAGAGCTAACACTAATCTCCACGCCGACTCAATCCAAACTTGATCCATAGAGCTTGACTCCAACCGAGTGCTAGATGCGATTTTAACACGCAAGCTCTTGAATCATCACGTGTTGGCTCCAAAACTTGACTTTGAATCCTTTGTTAAAGATAATAACCTAAGAAGATCTTGATCAAATATCTGAAACTTATTAAATGCAAGATCATTAGTAACTTAACTTCATAAGTTAGTCATCATCAAAACTAAGATGAAGCGCCTTTGGGCCAACATTCCCCCCTTTTTGATGACGACAAAACTTATGAGGTTATATATGCATTAATTAAGGATCAGCTTCATAGAAGCTCCCCCTTAACTCATGCATAATCATAAAACATAAAGATATGCAATGTAAGCTCAAAATACCTATAAACAATAGTATACGATATGCAATGAGAAGCATAAAAATATATGTATATGTGTATAAATAATTAATCAAACATGCATATATAATCTCAAATCTTTCTCCCTTTTTTTGTCAATCGTCAACAAAGGGTTAAGACAGACAAATAATACCAATAAAACATATTTTGAAATAAAATTTTGATACAATAAAAACTATCAATTGAAAGAAACCAATTGAAAGTAAAACCATCTTTTTACCAATTAAAATGAAACAATCTTTTTACCAATTGATACCAATAGAAAGGCATGATACCAATTGAAAATAAAAATCAAAATTTTTGGTAAATATTAAAACTATTTTGCAATATAGATACCAAATTGAGAATAATACTAATTTAAGATTTTTGATATCAATATTGAAAATGTTAGCATATACTAAAATAAAATATTTTTTTATCATAAAGAGTGGGAGTAATATACCAATTGAAAATAAAACCAATTGAAAGATAAAATAAGAAATTTTCTTTCCCTTTACGAAATACCAACAAAAATAATGCATAAGCTTGTAAAGATATCAATTATCATTAAGAACTAAATCAATCTTAACATAAAATCAATTTATGGTTTAAACATGTATGTCAATGTAAAATAAGCACAATCAAAATCATATATATGTATGTATGATCAGAAAAAAATAATATCAATTGTGATATGATGCATACATATATAGAAAACATGAGTATACAAAAATCAATTTTCATTAAAATCAAGTGTATAACTCATAACTACCTCCCTTTCATGCACATGTTTAAATAGATTTTCAATTTGAGCATACAAGGCATGGTCGCCCATCCAACCGCCCTTTGAAGGTAGGGGTTTTTAAAAAATAATATTTGAAGATTATTTTAGCATATTTGAAAACTCTACCAAATTGAAGAATACGAAACTAGTTTAAGAAAATTTGAAAACTAGTACGAAATCCTACAAGGGATAAAACATGAATATATCTATAAAAATATGCTAACTATACAAAAATTGACACTCAACGATCAATAAAGCACATAAGAGCTCATGAAATTAAAATTATGAGTAAACACCAAACATAGAGTGTAAGAATCATGTAATCAATAAAATCATGAAAATAATGCATTAAAGCTCAATTAGAAATGAAATTCTTTTATAAAAAATAAGCAATCATCAAAACTTCAATTTTCATCAAAACTAAACAAACTTCAAGGTATATGTATGTTTTATCAAAACTAAAGTATACATATATATCCCAAACATAAATAAATGAGTCTAAAAAAGCATATGACATGTAAAGCAAGTGACTCTAGGATAGACATGTATATCTATAGTTTTAGATAAAATTAATATATACGTGAAGCAAAACATAAAAACATGTATAAAATAGAGAATACATGTGTAAATGTAAGAATCACCAAAATTAAGTAACACAAATACATGTAATGAGTACACAAAAGCAATGAAGTACTCAAACACAATAATCAAGTGTAGCTTACTACTTGTACAAGTATAAACACAAGTTTTAATAAAACTCACATCTAAACACGTAGTCAAAATAAGATTGTAGAACAAATATGATCATTACTATAAAAGCAAATATTATTAATACAAGGATCTACACAATAGTTAAACAATAATTGAGAATACAAACAAATATGAATTCATATGAACATGGGTGTATCTCAAATACTATACATGTATATCACAAGTCTAATAATATTGCATTTAACATAATGAACATAAAAAACATGACATGCTAAAATCATCAATGTAAAAATATGTAAACTAAAATAAGGAGTTAGAGATAATTATCAAACCGAATGAACCAATCTCTAGATCTCCAAACCATGGTGGTCCTCCCACCAAACATCCCTTGAAAGTGATGCATCCATAAATATGATCTTTAAGCTCAGAGCGCATTCACCATCAAGGTACCAATACTCTCACGCCGTGTGAGAGCCCATACCTATATCAAGTGAAATAAGGATGAATTTTGGCACCCACACTTTCTTGGGTCCAAGGGGGTTAGCACCTTTCCTAACCTAAACAAACTTATTTGCAAAATTTAAAATATTTAATATATCATAACAAAATTTTACTAGGTGGCCCTTGGGACCAAAATGTGCACAAGTCTACACATTAGCATATATATAATTATATGTGTGAGCATGAGGAGCATGTGTATGCCGTAATGGGTGTGCATGCATATGTGGAGTTTGTTTCTTTTGAAACATAGATTCTAACCTTATGTGGTTCATGGCACATTGGCTCAAAGTGGGCTCAAACAATCTACACTCTTCTTCAACATACAAATATCATTTTCAATATTTGAAGAAGAAGTGGAGCATGCAAGATTCTTATCACTAGAAGATGATACAATAGAAGCATGATAATAATGAGAAGTATGATTATTTTTGTTTTTTAAAATTTTGTTTCTTTCAAAGCAAGGTCAAGTTGGGATTTCAATGAGTCCCTTTCATTTGAAACCTTAACCTTTTCTACAAAACCAAATCAAGTTTAGAAAACAAAATTTTATTTTCTTCTTTTAATTCAAAATTTTTTTCCAAAAGTTTATATTTATCTAACAAGTTTTCACAAAATAATGAAAGTTCTTCATTCAAAGCATGAGCATCCATATTATCATCACATGAAGAACTAGCACTATCATCTTGATGAGTATCCGAAATTACCTCAAGGAAGTCCCTAGTAAAATTTTGTTATGATATATTAAATATTTTAAATTATGCAAATAAGTTTGTTTAGGTTAGGAAAGGTGCTAACCCCCTTGGACCCAAGAAAGTGTGGGTGCCAAAATCCATCCTTATTTCACTTGATATAGGTATGGGCTCTCACACGGCGTGAGAGTATTGGTGCCTTGATGGTGAATGCGCTTTGAGCTTAAAGATCATATTTATGGATGCATCACTTTCAAGGGATGTTTGGTGGGAGGACCACCATGGTTTGGAGATCTAGAGATTGGTTCATTCGATTTGATAATTATCTCTAACTCCTTATTTTAGTTTACATATTTTTACATTGATGATTTTAGCATGTCATGTTTTTCATGTTCATTATGTTAAATGCAATATTATTAGACTTGTGATATACATGTATAGTATTTGAGATACACCCATGTTCATATGAATTCATATTTGTTTGTATTCTCAATTATTGTTTAACTATTATGTAGATCCTTGTATTAATAATATTTGCTTTTATAGTAATGATCATATTTGTTCTACAATCTTATTTTGACTACATGTTTAGATGTGAGTTTTATTAAAACTTGTGTTTATACTTGTACAAGTAGTAAGCTACACTTGATTATTGTGTTTGAGTGCTTCATTGCTTTTGTGTACTCATTACATGTATTTGTGTTACTTAATTTTGGTGATTCTTACATTTACACATGTATTCTCTATTTTGTACATATTTTTATGTTTTGCTTCACGTATATATTAATTTTATCTAAAACTATAGATATACATATCTATCCTAGAGTCACTTGCTTTACATGTCATATGCTCTAACTTCACAATATCATTCACAATATCATAACAATCTACACTCTTCTTCAACATACAAATATCATTTTCAATATTTGAAGAAGAAGTGGAGCATGCAAGATTCTTATCACTAGAAGATGATACAATAGAAGCATGATAATAATGACAAGTATGATTATTTTTGTTTTTTAAAATTTTGTTTCTTTCAAAGCAAGGTCAAGTTGGGATTTCAATGAGCCCCTTTCATTTGAAACCTTAACCTTTTCTACAAAATCAAATCAAGTTTAGAAAACAAAATTTTATTTTCTTTTTTTAATTCAAAATTTTTTTTCCAAAAGTTTATATTTATCTAACAAGTTTTCACAAAATAATGAAAGTTCTTCATTCAAAGCATGAGCATCCATATTATCATCACATGAAGAACTAGCACTATCATCTTGATGAGTATCCGAAATTACCTCAAGGAAGTCATTTCCTTGGACCATGTAGCACGCTTCATCAGACTCATCCACCATGGGTTCCTTCTCCCAAATGTATGTCGTTTGTTTCTTGGGAGAAGTCAATATGTTCCATATTGCAAAAGTGGAATCACAATGAGAAATTAAAGAAAGATGTTATTTGCTTAGTGTATACTTTAATGCATCTTAGACTTGTGCATTAGCCCCTAAATACTTGTTATTACCAAGATAAAATTTCTTGGTAGTAGCAAGACAGACATGCAATCGTTGGGCTTCGAGGTATGAACTAATTTTAAATTTTCACATGCCTATGTTGAAAATATCATACATGGGAGGGACAAGATAGTCCATGAGTGCAAACTAGTACGTGTGCAAAGCAAATCTAGATTAGCAATTCAACGATCTCACTACTAGGTGGTTAAACCGAAAATCAGAAGAGCTAGCTCTGATACCAATTGAAAGTACACCTAGAGGGGGAGTGAATAGGTGTACAAGCTAATCTAGGATAAATAATGCGAAATTTAAAACTTAATTTTAAACACACTATGTGTAATCAATAGTGAATCTGAATTTCACGTAAAGGGCTCTAGAACTACTCCTCTAGATTCCTCTAGATTAAGAGTTGAGGTGCATTAAAAGCTCTCTTAATTCAACACAAGTGCGAGCACGCAAACTATATCAAGTAATTATATGAATGAGTAATAAAAGCAAATACAAGATATAAGAGAGAGAGAGAGTTAGAGAGAAAGATCCAAACATAAATACCGGGATATGTTTCGAGATTCGAGCCACTACTCTACGTCTCCGCCTTCACACAGAAGGATTTTTAACTATCCACTAAGAATCTTCCACAAAGGGACCTCCACTGAGGAATTATAACTCAACACTGGGAGTACACAACTTCTCTCTCAAATACAAACCTCTACACAAGAGGTGGGCACTAAGCCAAACATAAAGCAAAGGGAAAAATATAACTTAGTAATCCAAATGATCACAAACAACTCTTGGTGATCTCAAGGGATCACAAACAGTTTTTCTCACAAAAACAAGATCTTATAGATAGGTATAAAGTTGATAGCTCAAGTGTGAGAAAACAAAGCGTTTTGAAAAAGAAACAACAAAGAAAACACTTGGGAAAAACTCTAGAAATGATATAAAAATTTTGGATAAGAACTAGAATCTCAAAACTTATTTTCTTTTGATTTTTCAAAACTTTTGAACAAATAAAGATAGAGAGATTTTAGCACTAAAAATTCTTTTAAAACTTACTGAAAACTCTTGAAAAAATGTGAAATTTTGCTCTTGAAATTCTTGAGAGAAACAACCCCCAAATCTCTTTATATAGGGCTTGGTAAAAACTAGCTTTGGGGTCAAACTCTAACCAGAATGGGCTGTCGGTCGATCGCCCGATCGACCGCCAACAGTTGAATTTTTGACCGTTTGGCACTCCCGGTCGACCTCCCGGTCAACTGCCCCAAGGCAAAATTTGCCTGTCGGTCGACCAGCCTAAGACCAAAAGCCTATCGGTCGACCGCTCGGTCTACCAGGCCCTACCCGAGAGTTGGGTAGTGCCAGTCGGTCGATCGGCCCATAGGCTAGAGCCTTGTGCATGTTTTGTGCATATAGGTCTACCGACCAGTCGACCGAGCTCTGGTCTGGTCGATTGGTCGGTCGACCGCCCAAAGGCTCAAAAACAGATTTTAGGGTTGAAAATCTAACTTAATAATTCCCTAAAAATTCTAATTAAATCCCATAAAATCCATAAAACTAAGTTTTTAAAAATATTTGAAATAAAAATATGTGTGATAAAAAATCAACACATATTACAAACTATTTGAACTATTTTTGAGGAATGAAAAAATTAGTTTTAAACAAAAGCTGTATTTTTCAAAACTTAGAATTTTGAAATGAAAATACGTTTTCGCCAAAACTTGTATAGATACAAAAACATGATGCTTAAAATTATTTGAAGCATAGTGTGTATGGATAGAATCCAATACACATATAAAAGATAAATCTATGTTTTTGACATTAAATCCAAAGCTAAGTTTTTATTAAAACAAACCTTAAAACACATGACTAGATATACATCAAAATACGTTTTTCTATAATATGAAACAATAATGTATATGAATGAAATCCAATACACATAAACCATGTAAACTTATTTTGATTCTATCTATTCATGAAAATAATATATGTATATTCTTGAAAATCAAAAAATCGGTTAAACCGAAACCAAAAATTTTGAACTTGTGTGTGTGTGTATACTTGAGCATATCAAAACTAACTATCCTTACACATCACGTGTTTGCTCCAAAACTTGACTTTGAATCCTTTATTGAAGCTTATGACCTACTAAGATCTTGATCAATATCTAAAACTTATTAAATGCAAGATCATTAGTAACTTAACTTCATAAGTTAGTCATCATCAAAACTAAGGTGAAGGGCCATTAGATCAACACATATAGCACGCTTGGTCGGCCTCATCTACAATAGATTCTCTTTCAACAACGTGTGAAGCTTGTTCTTTAAGAGAGACCAATGGTTCCACACTGCAAAAGTAGAATCACAATGAGAAACCATAGATAAATGATCTTTGCTAAGTGTTTACCTAAGTGTATGCAATACTTGTATTTTAGCCTCAAAGTACTTGTCATTACCAATATAAGATTTCTTGATAGTGGTAAGATAAACATGCAATCCTAGGGCTTTAAGATAAGCACTCATCTTAAACTTTCACATATCAATGTTAGAAATATCATACATGAGTGGGGCAAGATAATCCATGAGTGTAAACAAATAAGTGTGCAATGTAAATTACTAGATTAGCAATAAAGGATCACATTCCTAGGTGGTTAAATCGAATATCAGGATCGTAGGCTCTGATACCAATTGAAAAGATACACCTAGAGGGGGGTGAATAGGTGTAGTGCTAATCTAGGACAAAAAGTGTGAAATTAAAGTAAATGCTAACACACACAACGTGTAACTAAGAGTGAAACCGAATTCCCCATGAAGGGCTCTAGAACTTCTCCTCACAATTTCTTTAAACTAAAAGTTGAGATGCTTCGATAACTGTCTTGGTTAAACACAAGTTTGAGTACACAAATAATATCAAGCATGTATAGATATGAGCAATAATAACAATACAAGATATAAAAGTAGAGAGTTGAGAGATAGAGAGATCTAAATGCAAACACAAGGATATGTTTCGAGGTTCGAGCCACTGCCCTACGTTTCCGCCTTCACACAGAAGGATTTCAACTATCCACTAAGGATCTTCTATAAAAGGACATCCATCAAGGAAATACAACTTACCACCAGGAGTACACAACTCCAACTCTCTCACACCTCTACACAAGAGGGTAGGCACAAAGCCAAGCACAAAGCAAAGAAGAGATTACAACTTGATGATCCAATGATCACAAATAAGAACTTAGTGATCCAATGATCACAAATAAAATCTCTTATAATACAATGATCCTAGATGATAGATTTGCAATGAATGGCTCAAGTATGTAAGTGCACAAAGTTTTTGAAAAACAATACAAAGGACAATACTTGAAAAAACTCTTGAAATGATAAAGGAATTGAAGAATAGAAACCAGATTCCCAAAACTTATTTTCTTTTGATTTTCCAAAACTTTGAAACAAACAGAGATTTTGATTTTGAAGCTCTCTAAAAACTTATTTAAAAACTCTTCAAAAAGTAGGTAAAATAGCTCTTGAAAACTTGTTAAAATTTTTAATCAAAACTGGCTCCAAAAACCCCTATTATAGACAACTCAAAAATAAGCGTTAGGCTCAGATTGAACTATCGGTCGACCGGTCGGTCGACTGCCAACGGTAAAAAATCCGACCATTGGGGTTGCCGATCTATCGGCCCAAAAACAGAGAGTAAGACTCTCTTAGTCGGTCGAACGCCCAGTCGACCGAGCCAAGCCCGAAAATGGGCTTGAGCCAGTCGGTTGACCGGTCAGTCGACCGCCACTTGGGCTCATGCACATGTGCACGTCGGTCGACCAGTCGGTCGAACATAAGCACCTAAAAGCCCTAATTTCAGAGTTTAAAAACCAACTTCATAAATCCATAAAAGTTTCAATAAATCCTCATAAATTTCACAAAAATAAGTTCATATAAATACTTTGAAGTACAAATATGTGTGATTAAAAATAAACACAATTACAAACAATTGAATTATTTTGCAATAAAGAAATATAGGCAAAAATCAAAAACTGTATTTTCAAATCAAAACATTGAAATGAAAATCTGATATTTCTATAAACTTGTATAAATACAAAAATAAGATATTGAAACACATTTGAAGTATAGTGTGTATGGAAAGAATCCAATACACATAGTAAATAATATATACTTGTTTTTGACAATAAATAACAAAATAAATTTTGATAAAAATAAAATTTAAACACATGAATTAGATACAACAAAATAAGTTTTTCTAAACATATATGAACCATCAATGTATATGGATGAAATCCAATATACATATAGACCATGTAAACTTCTTTTGATGGAATCTATTCATGAAACTGATATATGTATACTTGATAATTCGAAACTCAAAATCGTATATATGTTGAACTGAAACACATGAACCTATAGAAATAAGTTTTTCTAAACAATAAAGCTCTAATATAAGTAGATAGAATCAAACACATATATAAATCATGAAACTTATTCTATGTAGATATAAACCATGTAAACATAAACTTCTAAAACGAAACGGTTAAACCGAAACCAAAATTATTTATCATGAAAGCGACAAACTTGGGTGTGTGTGTGAACTGGAACAATTCAATACTATTCTATCCTTACACAGATCTAAACTAACAAACAAATCTATACCAAATTATTCTTGTCGATCTTTTTCTCCAAGTCGACTCGATCCAAAACACGATCCAAATGAGCTTGACCCCATCTCGAGTACTTGATGAGATCTTTAAATGCGAACTCTTGAATCAATACATGATAGCTTTGAATCTTGATTTTGAGTCTTTTGTTGAAGCTAAAATACCAACTAAGATTTTGATCAATATCTAAAACTTAATAAACACAAGATCATTAGTAACATAACTTTATAAGTTAATCATCATCAAAACTAGGGTGAAAGGCCTTCGGGCCAACACATATCCGATCAACCGGGTGTTCGACCAATAGAGCAATGAGCTCTAGCTAGCGATCGATCGGGCGGTTGACCAGCTCAACCCAAAATCTTGATTTCTTTTATCTTTTTAAAAATATATTTAAATCTAAAAATCTCTATAAAATCTATAAAAATAAGTTCATTCAAATGCAGTAGAGTACAAATACGTGTAAAAAATTAAAACATATTATGAACATGTGAACTCATTTTTATGATAGAAATACAATCTTAAAATATAAACTATATTACAAATTATTTTTTAAAAAACTAAAATTAAATGGAAAATCAAGTTTTTCCAAAATTATATAAATGCAAAGCAAGTTTCTCAAACTCTTTGAAGCACCAATGTGTATGGATAAAATCTAATACACATGTAAAATAATATAAGCTTATTTTTGAGAAAATTCATTTATGAAACCAAAAGTATATTCTAGTTAAATTGAAACGGGTTAAATCGAAACACCAAAACTTTTGATCTTGAAAACCAATATTAAACGTTTTTGTGTGAGAGCTTGAGCAATTAAAACTAATCTATATTTTACACAAATCAAAACATTCTTAGAAACTCTAGACTCAAGTTTTCTTCTAGAATAGATCTTCTTCTCCATCTTGACTTGATCCAAACTTGATTCTTTTAGGCTAGACTCCTTCTTGAGTTCTTGATGTATTTTTTATACTTGAGCTTTTGAATCAACATGCGTTAGATTGAAGAAGCTAAACGCCAACTAAGATCTTGATTGAATGCCTTAAACTTAATAAACATAAGAATATTAGTACTATAACTACATGTGTTAATCATCATCAAAACTAGTGTGATAGGCTTTTGGGCCAACAATTAGGTAGTGGCACTCAGATCGGGGTCATGAGAGGTAAGGTACGACAGGGAGAGCGGGAAGAAGGAAAGAAAGAAGAAGTAGGTTTGTGAGAGAAAAGAGAGCCAATTAGAAGCAGAGAGATTGACTGAGTTAAAACCTGCACACAAAATATAGAATTTCAGAACATAGAATAAAGAGTGCAAGTTACTCAATTCTACCGCAATAGCAAGTGGCTATGCGGGTCATGATCCACAAGGAGGGACTAGCGATGGAAGGTTTTTTTTAGTAAGTTCTCTTTTAGGCTACAAAGTATGGTTAAAGTTCTTCTTTAGTTCTTTAAAAGAAAAAAAAATTGAGTTAAAGTTGAATTAGGAAGAAGATGTTAGATTAAGAAGATGAAAAAAACTAGAAATGGATATGTACAAAGAAATTGAAAAAGAGTGATAAAAGAAATGGGTGTTGATGGTGTTGTGATCTAAAAAAATTAAAGGAAAGAAAACTAAAAGAAAAACTTACCTCCTTTGGTTGATGACTTACCTGGAACCCTTGCATGTTTTACCTTGCTTCAGAGGCGTTCAACGCATAAAACATAAGATCGAGCTCAGTCCCCATTCGCATTACATCATCAAGATGAACAAGAATGAAATGATACGGAATCTTGAGGAGGAGAACATCATCATGTAATATCGTTGGCACTCACACAGACATGGCTATACTGATGCTTCTAGATTCACTTGAATGCTCATCATAACCAAAAGAGAAAAAGTAGAAAGAAGAAGAAGAAAACAAAAGTAAAGATAAACATAAAAACAAATTACCTTTTATTGCTTGCAGAAATGATGGAAGAAAGGAGGAGGCATATTGGTATCACTCTCAACATAAGTCTCTCTCTTACTTACATGAATCTCAGTCTAAACTATACTTACAAAGAAAGAAAAATTACATGAAAAGAAAATAAAAATCTACACTAAAAGAATGAAAACGTGGACTAAATTCTATCTCTGCATGGTCCTTCCCATTTACAGTGAAAAACTTGCCTTTTATAGGCAAAAACCCAGAGGGGAGAGGCGTGAGGAGATAGGGGAGCAAACGCTCCCCCAACTGAAATGATAAGGCCATGGAAACGCGGGTTTGGCCGTATTTCTACGGCCTGGCTGTGGCCAGGTGGCCACAGCCGGGGGGTGGTACCTCCTGGATTCGCGTTTTGGCTTTATCTTCAACTAGATTTCTCGTTTCAGCTCTTGAATTTGACGAAACGATCTTTGATTGTTGGCTTTAACCACTTGATTAGGAAAGATCCATTTCAACTGATTTTCAACCTCTCTGATTTGTCAAGATCTGCCCTGATTCCCTGATTTCGAATTTATTCTAAATTAAATCAGAATTTGGTGGCTTTTTGGGCTCGTTTCTCTTCCCTCTTCTTTAGGAATGGGCCTACAAATAAATTAAAAAACAATTAGGAACAAGCAGAGTTATTTTATAATAAGCATGAGAATATGATAATAAATGTGCAATCTTAGCGACCGATCACACCCCCATACTTATCTTTTGCTCGTCCTCGAGCAAAACAACTAAACTATACTAAAAATTATTAGACCACTTTTGCAGGTCACGCGATTGCACTGAGCATATGCAACAAGCCGTTAAACCTCTAGGTTTCTCCTAGAGGATGAGTTTTGTCTCGTGAGGGTTTTCAGTGGATTACACCCACAAAATCCATAAAGAAAGAGAAACAAAGAGTTAGTATTTTTGAAAAGCATTTTGAAAGAGAAAAATATTTGAAATATATTGTAAGATTTAAGTAATCTATAAGTTATAGGAAAACTGAATTTTTCATTCCTAAACTTAGTCTCTATTCAAAAATTTGTTATCAATCAAAGTAAGGAGTCAAATTGTACTTCTCATCTAGTCTATTACTTTACCCTAAATCATATGCACCTTGTGACTGTGAAAATTTTGACTATGGGTTCTTTAACTCTA